>BJBW01004877.1:2676-25779 GCA_004320125.1 Scolopax mira
GGGAGGTGTCCCTGCCCAGGGCAGGGGGGTTGGAACTCGGTGATCTCTAAGGTCCCTTCCAACCTAAACCATTCTGTAGTTCTGTAATATGCCCCGGATGGCAACAAGCTGTCCTACTCCTTTCTTCATGGAGAAAAAAAATAAAGGTCATTTGTACTATCTGTTCCCGTGGCTTCTGGGTGTATTTTTCACATGAAGCAAGCTTTTTTTTTTTTTTTTCCTTTTTTTCTTTTCGACAAATGAACCCCGGAGCTGCTTTGTTTTCCAGGTATCGGGGCGGCCGTAGCAGCACACGCCTTCCCCGGGCCGTGCTGCCGGAAAGCTGAGGGAGACGCGGTGTGGGGGAGATGGCCGTTCCCTTTCCCTGGCCGCTCGCCTACCGAGCTCTCCTTCCAGAAGGAACGGCGGGCTGAGGGCGGCGGCTGCCGGGCGGAGCCGCGGCGGGACCGGAGGCCGCCCCTGGGCCCTGCGGCGGGAGGCGTGTCGGGCCGCCTTTCCCAGCCTCCCCCGCGGCGGAGAGGCGGGCGGGCCCAGTGCCGGGGCGGTGGCTGCGGCAGCGGGCGGAGCGCGGATCGCCTGCCCGGCGTTCCCCTGCCTCGGCATGTCCGACTCTGGCGGCGGTGGGGGCGGCGGCCCCGGCGGCGAGGAGGGCGGCATGGAGGTGTCGGGCTCGGCGGTGCAGAATGTGGCCGACGTGTCGGTGCTGCAGAAACACCTGCGCAAGCTGGTGCCGCTGCTGCTGGAGGACGGCGGCGAAGCCCCGGCGGTGCTGGAGGCGGCGCTGGAGGAGAAAGGCGCCGTGGAGCATATGCGTAAATTCCTCTCCGACCCGCAGGTCCACACGGTGCTGGTGGAGCGCTCCACCCTTAAAGGTGAGGGCCGCAGCCGGGCGGCCGCCGCGCTGTCAAAATGGCGGCGGCGCCTGCTTTCCAGCCGCCGCCCTGCCGCGGGGTGGGAGGGGACTCCTCTCTTTCTCTCTCTCACGGGGGCTGCGGGCACTCTCCGCCTTCGTGTAGGCCTCGGCCGCGGAGGCCCCGGCCCTGCCGCATTGCGGGTTGCGGGGCCGTCTCCGGGTGGGGCAGACCCGCGCTGCCGCCGCCGCCGCGGGGCTCGGTGTGAGGCGCGGCCTCAGCGGGCCGGTCCCGCGGTCTTCCGCCCCCGTTAGTCTTTGTGCTCCGAGCTGAGGGCGGTGGGCGCGGGCTCGGGCCCGGTGCACGGCGGGGCTGTGGGATGGTGGTGGGTGCGGGTGCGGGTGCTGGGAGCGGCTTGGGACGCGCCTGGTCAGTCGATTGGAGGCGCTCCCTGCTGCGGTAGTGACCCCCCCCTCCTCCTCGCCGAGGCAGATAAACGGTCTGAAACAGGCCAAAAAATAGCCCTGAAAAACCCAATCCCGAATCAGCCTGTGAAAAAGCGTTATTCCGTGGTTAATGAGCCAAACTCCCGTGTTCATAAAGCAAGATGTAGACCTTGCAGTGTCTTTGTGAAGCTGGCGAGGCCCGGTGGCCCTGCCGCTTGTAAAGGCTGCTCAGAAACCCCACCAAATCCCGCATTAAATAATGCTGCAGCGAAACTGACACTCCGACTTGTGAAACAATTCGTTATTTACAAGCTGCTGTTACTGTTTATTTCGAAAATTAGTTTTTATTGTTAACAGATCTGTTGCTAAATAGGGACTTATTGTCACAGAATCCAGCCTAATAATAATTAATAACACAGGCTGTTATTATTAAACAAGACCTACAGTCTCTACATGGCTACGTGCCTGCCATCTGAGCTTGCAGAATTTTAATGTTAAACTTCTGTTTCTCTACTTCTACTGACTTTGCTGTTTCAATGAATTTTTAGAGTTGGAAGGGACCATAGAGATCATCTAGTCCAACTCCCCCACTGAAGCAGGATTGCCCAGAGCTAGAGCATGTCACTCAGGACTGCATCCAGGGTCTTGAAAATCTCCGAACTCTGTTGGTTCAGTCCCTCTAGGTGTATACGAAATCTCAATATAGTCGAAATTCATATTGCATTATTTAACATGTCAACAACCACAGTGTAAAATGCTGGGTATATGCCCTGCAGTTGCTGCACACTGAGGGAAATACAAGGAATGTTCTTGTACTCACTATCTATTCGTTCTAAACTGAAGACATTGCTTAAAATATCCTGGCTTTGTTTATCTCATGCTTATTTCCACTGATTATCTTTATCCTTCCCCTTCCAAAGTTAGAGACTTCTTTTTTTGGCAGGGGTAACAGTAGAATTTTCTAGAGGATGGGGGGAAGAACAGCAGTCTTTATGAATTCATGATACCGTATTTAACAAGATTTTAAAAACATCCATTGGATGTTAATGGTCTAGGCAGGCAATTGCTAAATTTCTCTTGTGTCTGGCTCAAGAGGTTGGTTGTCCTTAGTTCAGTTTGGAAATAATGAAAGATAGTGTTGATTAGTCAGGTCCAGGCTTGTCACATAGATATTGATATATTATATGTGTGGTTAAAAACAAATGGAGACACTTATTAGATGTTTTAGAAGCTAAATACTAACTTACTGTGGGCAGAAGGCATTTCCATTGATGTCTTCTGGTTTAATAGCAGTTACAAGGGGAGAGTGGATTTTCTGATTGACAGCCAGTCTTCAAACTTGACAGAGTCAGAACCTTCAGCAGTGTCAGGACACCTTGTTTTCTCTGACACTACATTAACACCAGCATTATTATTGAACCTTGTGCATAGGCTAGGTAGTATGAAGTAAATTACTGTTTACAAATACAGTAAAACAGAAGGCATATGTCTAAATAGTGAAAATGTGGTATCACTAGTTACACAGCCTGCCAGCTGCTTTCATAGGAGTTCCTGTGGTGTCTCAGTGCAGTGTTGTTCTGTGATACCCTGAGGCTGGTTCTGCTGTGAAGGGCTGAATGGAATGGGAGCAGGATTAGAGTCCACTGTAATGTGCCCCGTCAGAGTGTGTCCTCCAACAGGGAGTAACCTTCTGCACCGTAATCACTGCATTGCAGCACAGCTGCCTGCATCCCCAGCAATTACATCATCTGTGATACATTGGCTGTGGTACTGCCTGAGTACTTCCCATGGGTTGGGTTTTTGTTTTGTTGGCAGGCTTTTTTGCTCAGAGGCTTAATTTCCAAATTACTTTTGAAAAAAAGTCCAAAAATATAAAGCAACCTACCAAAGAAGAAAGCAGCTGTTCAGTGTTCTCACTTAAATGTAGTTATCCTAGTAGCATATTTCTACAAATAAATACATGTTCTGTACTGCAGAAGATTTCTCCCTGTTTCTTCACAAGCAGAATGTGGGTTATAATTTCCTTGTTGTAATGTTTTGGTTTTTTTTTTTTTTATAGCAACCTAAAAAGTTAATAGAGTTGTGTTATAAAACAATGAACCCACTCTCTGAATTTGAGGAATATTGCAAAGCTAAATGTAATTTAAGCAATTTTACATAATAAGTTGATGTAGAAATTAAAGGTTAAAAAACAGTCTGGTAATAGCAGAAGTTGGTAGAGAGACAGTGGCAGATGCCTTTGAAATACAATATTTTATACATAGCGTATTTTTTGCAGAGGATGTGGGAGATGAAGGAGAAGAGGAAAAAGAGTTCATTTCCTACAGTATCAGCACTGACATTCATTATGGAATAAAATCTAACAGGTGAGTTATTAAAATAGATCTTGACATTTCTACCCTATGAATACAAAATCTACAGAAGCAGATTTACCTGCTTCACCTACAAATTTACCTCCAGTTTACCTAGTGTTTCATGCAGTGTTTTTATTCAGGTGGGGCTCTGATAAAACAAGGGTGTGTCATGAAGCTAGAAGGAATGGACTTATTGTTCTCTGAGGTTAAAGAAATTAAATTTTATTCATTTGGCATACATACAAATGTAATGTACACGACTTAGGTCCAATAATCTTCACTTATCTCTGACTCTTGGATATTTGTCACTTACCTTAATGCATATTTGACTCTGAAGCTTTCTAAGATGTGTTCCTCTTTAGCGTGCCCATGCTGCAGAGTCTTGTTGATAGCTAAGTTTGGCTGATTGTTGAATCATGGAATGGTTTGGGTTGGAAGGGATCTTAAAGATCATCTAGTTCTGACCCCCTTGCCATGGGCAGGGACACCTCCCATGTAGTATTGAAGTATAAAGTTGTATTTATTGGAAGAGTTGTGTTCAAGTCTCTTAGAAATATAAAGTATGGTGATGCAGGTTAGGATTTGACTCCTTTGACCTAAAGTTGCAGTCAGATTAAAGCAGTTCTGTCACTTAGGTTTTAAATGTTTAGTTGGTAACTCTTTTCTCTTTTCTGCAGCCTGGCATTCATTAAACGTACACCAGTAATTGATGCTGACAAACCAGTGTCTTCCCAACTGAGAGTGCTCACTCTCAGTGAAGATTCTCCATATGAAACATTGCACTCTTTCATCAGCAATGCTGTTGCTCCCTTCTTCAAGTCCTATATCAGAGAATCTGGCAAAGCAGACAGGTAATTCAGTATAAATACTGCACTTAACCGCTAATGAATTAAAGCAGGTGTTTAATGAAAAAAAATAACAAGGCAAGTCACGTGAAATTGTTGAAGCACACAGCTGCATGTGCTGCTGCTGCTGACTCTGGGGGAGTAGTTCAAATGGCTTAAATGTATTGTGTATGGTTTTTGGTTTGGCTTCTTATATGGAAACATCTGTGCTTTTTCAGGGATGGAGATAAAATGGCTCCTTCAGTTGAGAAAAAGATTGCAGAACTTGAAATGGGCCTCTTGCATCTGCAGCAGAATATTGAAATTCCAGAGATTAGTCTGCCAATTCATGCAACAATTACTAATGTTGCCAAGCAGTGTTATGAACGTGGAGAAAAACCAAAGGTTACAGATTTTGGTGAGAAGGCTGAGGATCCATTATTCCTCAATCAGCTACAGTCTGGAGTTAATCGCTGGATTAGAGAGATACAAAAGGTAAAAAAAAAAAACCAAACCCTATTACTAGACTATGTGATAAGAACTTCTGTGTAGCACTGTGTATCTTCTTTGCAGTTTAGCTGGTAAAATGCTGCTCCGTGGAGGATACTCTGAAGATCTGAGACCAGTTTTCTGAGCCACCAGAGACTGTACTCTAAATTAGACCACGTCTAATGCTAGACTAGACTAAGCCTAGTCTAAATTTAAAGTCTAGTCTAAATTGTTCTGCAAGTAGCTGAGAGCATGACTATTTCATTTCTATTGTAATAGACTCAAGTAAGCGGCTGTGACCTAGTGAATTTTTAACAGTTCTTCAAAGCTTTAGAGCAGATGGAGAGAAAAGGGTCTTGTGTTGTTTTGTTTTTTTCACCAGGTGCATCCACAACCACATCAGAACAGCTGTTCCAATCCTTTCTTGTAATCTCTTGTACTCCTGCCTGTAACTTTTCATAAGAACTCTGCTGTTCTTTTGCTGTCACTCAGAAATAGCATCTCAGATACTACTGTTGCTTTTTTCTCCCTCCATGGGCTTTGTAAACACCTATTGCTCATGAGAGATCCGTGCCTTTTCTTACTCCAGAGCATAAAACATTTGTTTTCTTCCTGGCTTGTCTGTCATTAACCAGAATACAGACATTGATCAGGAAAGTGGACAGGTGACCTTGTTAAACTATGCTGAAGGTACTACATGAAGGTCCTAAACCCAGCCTGGAATTAAACCTTTACTCTTGTTGCACTACAGTTCCCACACTTCTCACAGAATGAGTGCCAAAACTGTCACGTTGGGTTACTAAAACCTAGTTATGTGTTTCAGTTATATTTAGTAATACAGCAAGTTTTTACAGCTGAAGCATGTAAATTAATGCTTTTTCTCTCTCTCTCCCTCCTTTCTCTTTATTACTTTTAAGGTGACCAAACTGGATCGGGATCCTGCATCGGGCACTGCATTACAGGAGATAAGCTTCTGGTTAAATTTGGAACGGGCTCTGTATCGCATTCAGGAAAAACGTGAAAGTCCAGAAGTTCTTCTAACTCTGGATATTCTAAAACATGGCAAACGTTTTCATGCAACTGTCAGCTTTGATACAGACACAGGTAAAATGTCCAATAAATTTTTTCCCAAATGTCCTATGGAATTTAACCTGTTACAGAACTTGAACATTGTGGTACAGAGAGCAGTGCTGTTTCAAGTCACCTTAGTCTACTTAAAGCTACTTAAGTCTTACAAAGATTTGATTAATGAAGTGAAAAGTTACATTAAAAATCTCTTTTATTACATGTAGGTCTAAAACAGGCTCTGGAAACTGTGAATGACTATAACCCACTGATGAAAGACTTTCCACTGAATGACTTGCTGTCTGCTACTGAGCTGGACAAAATAAGGCAGGCCCTTGTTGCAATATTTACCCATTTGAGAAAAATCAGGAACACAAAATACCCAATCCAAAGGGCATTGCGTTTAGTGGAGGCTATTTCAAGAGATCTGAGCTCTCAGCTGCTTAAAGTGTTGGGAACCAGAAAACTGATGCATGTTGCCTATGAAGAATTTGAAAAGGTATGTTTGGTGTTTTTGTGGTGCTGGCAGCTGTGGTTTTTGCAATGAATAGTGACATTAAGAAAGCATTTAATTTGGGAGCTGAAGTTTCTACTCTGAAACTCTCTTAAGGTGATGGTTGCATGCTTTGAAGTTTTCCAAACCTGGGATGATGAATATGAGAAGCTACAAGTTCTGCTGAGAGATATTGTGAAAAGAAAAAGGGAAGAGAACCTGAAGATGGTGTGGCGTATCAACCCTGCTCATAGGAAACTCCAAGGTCGCCTTGATCAAATGAGGAAATTCAGGCGTCAGCATGAACAGCTGAGGGCAGTTATTGTGAGAGTCTTGCGACCTCAGGTAATATTCTTGTTATCAGACAGAAAAGCTGTGCAATTTCTTCAAGAATGTTCAACTTCAGAAACGTTCCCTGTTGCTTTAAAAGGTTACCAACACAAAGCTAATGTAACACTCCGTTTCATGATCTGCTTCCAAAAACTGCCTGGTTTTGAACCCTTGCTAATAGGCTTAGCTTTAAATCTCACAGTACTTCACATACTACATGACCTGCTCATGTTAATAGACACAGCAACTCCAGGCTTAACACAGAGGAGATTAATAAGTGTGTAAATACTTGAGCTTGGCTAAATCACAGTGGAAAATGAGATTATGCTACATGGTAGTGGAGGTTTGTAAAGTAATTGTTGCCCTATTCCTAGTGGAACTTTAATCTGAAACATGACTGAAAGATTGTTAAGAATTTGGTACTAATTTGTAGGGGGGTTGCAGTGCTTGTTAGAACAGATTGCGCTTAGCTATTCGTAGGTAAATTTTGATGTGTCCAACTATGATTTTAATGCAGGTAACTGCTGTTGCCCAGCAAAATCAAGGAGAGGTACCTGAACCACAGGATATGAAAGTAGCAGAAGTCCTTTTTGATGCCGCAGATGCTAATGCAATTGAAGAAGTCAATCTTGCTTATGAGAATGTGAAGGAAGTAGATGGGTTAGATGTTTCCAAAGAAGGTACAGAAGCCTGGGAGGCAGCCATGAAACGATATGATGAAAGAATTGATAGAGTTGAAACAAGAATAACTGCCCGCTTGAGAGACCAGCTTGGTACAGCAAAGAATGCCAATGAGATGTTCAGAATCTTCTCTCGGTTTAATGCCTTGTTTGTCAGACCTCACATTCGCGGTGCCATTCGTGAATATCAAACACAATTGATCCAGCGTGTAAAAGATGATATTGAGTCTCTTCATGACAAATTCAAAGTACAGTACCCGCAGAGTCAAGCTTGTAAAATGAGTCATGTTCGTGACTTGCCTCCTGTGTCTGGGTCTATAATTTGGGCAAAACAGATTGACAGGCAGCTCACTGCTTACATGAAGCGTGTCGAGGATGTCCTTGGCAAAGGGTGGGAGAACCATGTAGAAGGTCAGAAGCTAAAGCAGGATGGAGATAGCTTCCGCATGAAGCTGAACACTCAGGAGATCTTTGATGACTGGGCAAGAAAAGTTCAGCAACGCAATCTCGGTGTGTCTGGTCGTATTTTCACCATTGAAAGCACTCGTGTTAGAGGTCGAACTGGAAATGTCCTGAAACTGAAGGTCAACTTCCTCCCAGAAATAATTACACTTTCAAAAGAAGTCCGAAACCTGAAGTGGCTTGGTTTCCGTGTTCCACTAGCAATTGTCAACAAAGCTCACCAAGCAAACCAGCTCTATCCATTTGCTATTTCTCTCATTGAAAGTGTCCGTACCTATGAACGAACATGTGAGAAGGTAGAAGAGCGTAATACCATCTCACTTCTGGTTGCTGGTTTGAAGAAAGAGGTGCAGGCTTTGATTGCAGAAGGAATTGCACTCGTGTGGGAATCGTACAAACTTGATCCATATGTACAGCGCTTGGCTGAGACCGTCTTCAGTTTCCAGGAAAAGGTTTGTTCCATCTTTCAAATTCTGCAGAATTTTTACATTTGTACTTCAGTAATGTGTGGTTAACCAGAAGTGGAATTGGCTAACTGATGACTTGGTCTGTGGCTTTTCGGTTTAGTTGATTGAGTTGGCACAAATTGGCAAGCTGAATGGATCTTTTAGTACTACTTAAATCAATAGACTTGCTGTATGAAGAGAAATGACTAACCATTACTGTATAGTTTTTGTTACCTCTATTTAACCTGTCAAACTAAATGTCCTGTTTTTCCTAAACCATTCTAGGTGGATGATCTGCTCATTATTGAAGAGAAAATAGACCTGGAAGTGAGATCTTTGGAAACATGCATGTATGATCACAAGACTTTCTCTGAAATCTTGAACAGGGTTCAGAAAGCTGTGGATGACTTGAATCTTCATTCATATTCAAATTTGCCAATCTGGGTCAACAAGTTGGATATGGAGGTAGGTTTGAGATCAAGGAGCACTATATAGTTAATGTAGAGGAAACATTTTAATCAGATATAAAATGCTTTTTGATTTTACTATTCATAGTCCCCCAGGGAAAATTCTGTCTCCCCATTCTCTGAAAATTTCAGTGCATTGTCAGTATGCAGAAGATGAAAGATCTGTTTGGTTTTAGCTCTTGACTTACGGGATCAATTAATTCAAGGGGAGTTTTGTCCTTTGAAGAAAAGAAGTTTGATACAGCTTCACTGCCTAGAAGGTGCTGGGGAGCAAGGTGGATAAAGGGTGGTGAAAATTTGCTCTGCCAGTCACTAAGCTCATTGCCTTCATGTTGTTCAGCTCTGCCTCTTAAGTTTCAGGTTATTGGACATGAGGTCAACTTCAAAGCAGTTAAAATTCTTACATTCCATTGAAGTCCATGAGGACAGGAGATGCTTTGAATTGATATTCAGTGAAAATTTACCAAAACTCGTAAACCTTTTTAATGATTTAGTGAAGGAGCACATGGTTCTCTGAGGTGTCAGAATATACTGATAGTGGGGAACTTTGTAGTGAATATGCAGCTTTTTCCTCCAACGCAACTTATTTTCTTTAGATTGAAAGAATCCTGGGTGTTCGTTTGCAAGCCGGACTGAGGGCCTGGACCCAAGTTCTTCTTGGACAAGCAGATGACAAAGCAGAAGTTGACATGGATACAGATGCTCCTCAAGTGAGCCATAAGCCCGGTGGTGAACCCAAGATCAAAGTAAGTTTTTGTGTGGGGTGTTTTTGTGTTGTTTGTTTCTCCTTATTGTCAATTACTTAATGCAAGAATTCTATCTGAGCTTTATATGGGAGATAAATATTTCTTCTGTTGTTTTGGAAAGCATCTGGAATGTTTTCCTCTTTCCAGCTAAGTGCAAGTTGATTTTTCTAAAGTCTGTGCTGCTTTTTGAAGTCCAAAATTCTTATCTCCATGTAGTACTATCTGCCAGTAAAACTGAGTGTGTTTACTCTTTCTGCAGAACATTGTACATGAACTAAGAATAACCAACCAGGTGATATACTTGAATCCGCCGATTGAAGAGTGCAGATACAAACTTTATCAAGAAATGTTTTCTTGGAAGATGGTAATCCTGTCACTACCAAGAATTCAAAGCCAGAGGTACCAGGTAATGAGCCTGTATCTAATAGAGTCTGAGCAACTATTTTCACTTTGTAGTTAATTGTACTTGGTATCCTAGTGTGTTGCTCTAAGGCTGAATCTCAGTGCCATAGGAATTCGTTTATATCACATGTATAATTGGTGGTTCTTAGGTTGGAGTGCATTATGAGCTGTCTGAGGAAGAGAAATTCTATCGTAATGCATTGACAAGGATGCCTGATGGCCCTGCAGCTCTGGAGGAGTCCTACTCTGCTGTCATGGGAATTGTGACTGAAGTGGAGCAGTATGTCAAGGTAGGGGGTTGGCACCACATAACACTATATCTAAAATGAATGTGGGCTTTTTGCTCTGTTTTTCTGGGGTTTGGGGGGACATACGTCTTTTGGAATATACTGGAGAAGTTCTGAACATTGTTTGTGAAATACCTCAATTAGGTTTGGCTGCAGTACCAGTGTCTGTGGGATATGCAGGCAGAAAACATATACAATCGTCTTGGAGAAGACCTAAATAAGTGGCAAGCCCTTTTAGTTCAGATAAGAAAGGCAAGAGGAACTTTTGACAATGCAGAAACCAGAAAGGAATTTGGACCTGTTGTCATAGACTATGGCAAGGTAAGAAATTGTAATTATTGTTTGTGACAAATGCATTAAATTTCAGAATGAGTGTATAACAGAAAATAGCAAAGCTGACAAATCACCATTATGTAACTTCATTCAATTATAGGTACAATCAAAGGTGAACTTGAAGTATGACTCCTGGCACAAGGAAGTGCTCAGCAAATTTGGCCAAATGCTTGGTCAGAATATGACAGAGTTTCATTCACAAATTTCTAAGGTAAGACGAGTCCAAATGGCTGACTTTTTTTCCAATCAGCTGTTCTAGGCTTCTAAAACTGTGATTTGTGCCCCAAACAGTCCCGTCAAGAACTGGAGCAGCATTCAGTGGACACTGCTAGCACATCAGATGCAGTGACGTTCATCACATACGTGCAGTCCTTGAAACGTAAAATCAAGCAGTTTGAAAAGCAAGTTGAGGTACGTTCTCTTGCTAATGATTCTTACTTCTGGAAATGTCAGGCTTAGATTTTAAGATGCAGCTTCATATTTAAGTTCTCTTTAAAACAGACTTGAACTTCGTATCCTCAGGAATCTTGTGAGGTTTATAGTGAGAGCTTGTTAAAATAACTTGAGTATTTAGTCTTGCAACTTAAATCAGTTTTGTCTTTTTAACTTATAACCTCTGTCTCTTGTAGCTTTATCGCAATGGTCAGCGTTTGCTTGAGAAACAAAGGTTCCAGTTTCCATCCTCTTGGCTGTACATTGACAACATTGAAGGAGAATGGGGTGCCTTTAATGACATTATGCGTAGAAAGGATTCTGCCATTCAGCAGCAAGTAGCAAATTTGCAGATGAAGATAGTTCAAGAGGATCGTGCAGTGGAGAGTCGAACAACTGACTTACTAACAGACTGGGAGAAAACAAAGCCTGTAACAGTAAGTGGTGATGATAAATACTCATTCAGCAAACGAGGCAGATTCTCTGTATTCAATAAGAAGTAGGTGGTTTATATTTATGCTTTCTTGCAACTTTTCATTTTAGATGATGGTAAAAGTCTTTTTGAGGGTTCTATAATAAGTTCCAGTGTGCTGATTTTTGGGTGGCGAGGTGGCAGAAGGAAATTTACCTTAGGCAACATAGGCCTCGGGTGCAAAAACCAAGATTACTTCAGTTACTAAGAAAGCTTTGACTGAAACAAGGGGTATGTCAGAGGCATGTGTGTAGGAGGATTCAGGAGCAAGCTGCTTTTTTGCCTTCTTTTCTTTTCTTTTTTTTTTTTTTGTCTAAAGTGGTATTTCATAAAGCCCCAAAACTGCATGTAAAAGTGGGATAAAACTTATTCTGGATTAATATGTGGCCTTATTGCCAGCAAAGTGGAAATTAAAAAACAATGAACGAAACCAACATTTAATATTTAGTCCTTGCTTTTAACTTTGCTTGAACTTGATTGTAGGATTTTTGGATTAATGTATCCCATGCAAACTTTAGGGAAATCTGCGTCCAGAAGAGGCTCTTCAAGCTCTTACCATTTATGAAGGAAAGTTTGGTAGGCTGAAGGATGATCGTGAAAAGTGTGCGAAGGCCAAGGAAGCTCTGGAGCTAACAGATACAGGACTGCTCAGTGGCAGCGAAGAGCGTGTCCAGGTACAATCTGCTCATACAACCTCTTCTCAGTTTCAGATAAAATTGTTTCAGTCCCGTATCTCTCTCCCTTAAAATGAGTGACTTGTAGCCTGTGCTGTACTAGTATCCAGAGACAATCTCTGCACTTGTTCAGTTCTAGCCTTAAGAGATTGTCTCTTCCTTGACTGTCTTACTCTTGTGAAGCTGTGACCTGAGATGTAAAAATCTCATTTGGGTCACTTGCTATTGCAGTTCCAACAATTCAAAAGGTGGTTTTTGACATGTTAAAAGTACTCTCTTTAACTACCCCATGCTAATGATTTTGAAGAAATGAGGAATAACTGCTGATGTTTGATAAATTCTTTATTTACAGGTAGCCCTTGAAGAGTTGCAGGATCTCAAAGGCGTCTGGTCTGAACTCTCTAAGGTCTGGGAACAGATTGATCAAATGAAAGAACAACCCTGGGTTTCAGTACAGCCTCGTAAGGTACTTCACTTCTTTATACATAAAAAATGTAACTACTGCTAGTACATGCAAACTAGCAATTAAACCTCTTGAGATAGACACGCTTAATTGTCACGTTCCAGATTGTTTTCAGTGTGCAGATACCTTTTTCAGTATTTTATGTGCATCTTTCTTCTCATGCTAAGCTGAAAAATAAAAACTACAGGCTTTGTAAGAACTTAAATAATTTTGCAGGGCATTTACGCAATTCCAGTAGTTTTGGAATTGAGATTGGACTGCATGTACAGAGAAGAAACTGTCCTGTTTTTAAATAGGCTGTTGGATCTCATTAGGGAAACTTCATTATAATGTTGGGTGAACAGCATCAGTTTAGTTCAATAGAAAGCAGTGGGAACACTAAGCCATAAACTGCCTGTGACAATACTACCTCATTAGTGAGAGGTTTCTGTAAAAATATATAGATGACTTTTAACTTGTACAACTGTGTGCACAGCACTTGCAGAGAAAGATTTAATTGCTTTTGTGTTACCGACAGCTTCGACAAAACTTAGATGGTCTCCTGAACCAACTGAAAAACTTCCCTGCCCGTCTGCGACAGTATGCCTCCTATGAGTATGTTCAGAGGCTTCTGAAGGGCTACATGAAGGTAAGTTGTACTCATTTCTAAAATGCATTTATATTATATTTTATTTTTTATATATTCAAGTATGTAACTCACTTTCTTGTCTTATGTAGATCAACATGTTAGTTATTGAGCTGAAATCCGAAGCACTTAAAGACCGACACTGGAAACAGCTGATGAAGAGGCTTCACGTTAACTGGGTTGTCTCAGAATTGACCCTGGGTCAGATCTGGGATGTTGATTTACAGAGAAATGAAGCAATCGTCAAAGATGTACTGCTTGTGGCTCAGGGAGAGATGGCTTTGGAAGAGTTCTTGAAACAGGCTAGTATCAGCCCTTGTATTCTCTGCATGTAATAGAAGATCAAGGCGTTGCTGTGGGGTGACTGACACCTGTGTAAGAAAGCTGTCAGTCTGAGCTGTTGATACAATTGCTGAGACTCCATGGAACACAAGTTAAGTGAGCTTCCTCTGATGAAACTTTGAGAAAAGCAGTCCTTAATAATGCCTGCAAATACCCCACTTTGATTAAGTTTTACCTAGCTGCATCATATTTTCAATATTTTTAAAAGCTTGAGCATAAACGCAGAATCCTTGGCTTAAAAAAAAAATAAAAATTGATTACTGTAATATGCTTCTAGTTTGTAGCTACATTGGAGCAGAAATTATATCATACCTTAAACGTTTTTTTCTTTAGATAAGAGAAGTGTGGAACACTTATGAACTGGACTTGGTCAATTACCAGAACAAATGCCGTTTGATTCGTGGCTGGGATGACCTTTTCAACAAAGTAAAAGAGCACATTAACAGCGTGTCTGCTATGAAGCTGTCGCCATACTACAAGGTAAAATGCAGCACAAAGCTAAAGAATCTTCATTTAATTCTGCCTTCCCCTCTTGTTTAATTTATATATTTGTCAGCAGAGTCTATATTCACTCTTTAGGCTGACAGCTATTGTATACACATACTTCATAACTCTCAAACAACTGTTTCCACTAATAATTATTAGCAGTGAAACCTGATACTGTTAAAGTAAATATTAATGCAGTGTTTAAACTTAAGGTGTTTGAGGAAGATGCCCTTAGCTGGGAAGATAAGCTGAACCGTATCATGGCACTCTTTGATGTCTGGATAGATGTCCAGCGGCGATGGGTCTACCTGGAGGGAATCTTCACTGGTAGTGCAGATATCAAGCACTTGCTGCCTGTGGAGACCCAGCGGTTCCAGAGGTAACTTCTTAATTGCTGTTTTCCTTTCTAGCCTTCCTCGAGGCACAATGGGGGACAGGTCTGCAACTTTGTGGCTTCAGTGTGGCATTCTCTAAGTTGAAACACTAAGTGTATTCTTACCTGGTCCAGCTGGATTACAGGTGACATAAATTCAAGAAAACAAATAAGGCAAGAAGTGCATGTAGACAGCTGTGACAGAAAAAGGTTTATTATAAACAGGCTGAAATATGATTTTTAGCAGATAATTTGGATTCAGGTGTTTTTTCTTGCTAGTTCCAGTCAGCTACATCAAGGATTTTTCTTGCAAACATCATTTTCTTCCTCTGCTTTAAGTTGCTCTGGTCATCCTTATTCATTCCACACACTTTCCATCAGATCAAAGAATCAAGATTTATGCATCTCTTCAGGAAATGAGGAAAAGTAGATCTTCACCAGTGGACAATTGAGAGATTGAGTGTTGCAAAGAAATTAGGTTTTGTTGTAGTGGACTTGAGGTAGATGAAGAGCTATTTTTGGGAATTTAGCCTTCTGTTCCCTAGGGCGGCTGCAACAGTTGGAGAGGTAGTGGTCATGTAGAGACAAATAACTTTGGTGTTATGTGGGCCTGTGATTACTGAGTTTGCACTAATATATTGTTTTATTTACTTGCAGTATCAGCACTGAATTTTTGGCACTCATGAAAAAGGTGTCCAAATCTCCACTTGTGATGGATGTTCTTAACATTCAAGGTGTGCAGAGGTCATTAGAGCGATTGGCAGACTTGCTTGGGAAGATACAGAAGGCACTGGGAGAATACTTGGAAAGGGAGAGGTCCTCTTTCCCTCGGTAAGAAGTTGATTTTAGCTGACTCTTGAAGTGAAAGTAATTTGGTGTTTCTGTGCAGGAATTGGTGTACTGTTCTGTAAAGCCTCTGCCAGTTTTATGTATTGTATACATGTAAGATGTTATGACCACTTAAATCTGCATTGTATACATACAGAATTCAGATACAGCTACTTCTCAGGAAGTGGGACTAAAACTTCACTTCCTCATCTGTGGGTGGTTGTAGAATTTAGATATTGCTTAAGGAACCATTGCAGCTGATCTCCTTGAACTTACAAGTTCTATTTTGAACCTGTATTTTGAATTCTAGCATTTGATTGAAGGAAGTGTCTAAACTGTCACAATCCAGTATTTAAGTCATTATTTCTGACCTGTAGTTCTCAGCTAGTTTGTCACTTAACGTGAGAAAGTAAGGGCAAGGGTGTTACTGAGTGTGGATTTGCCCTGCCTAATTAGTTTTAATTCAATCCTAGGTTCTACTGTGGCTATTTCAGGTAATATATTTCAGGATAGGTAAAGAAAATGATCGATGGTATGGGCATGTATACACTTTTGCATGGTACATCAATCTCAGAATGCCAGGTTGGAAGGGACCTCAGGGATCATCTGGTCAAACTTTTATGAACTGATACAACTTAACTTATAAGAGGTATAGTTTCTAGCAAATTTCTGGTTCATGCACTCTTGCAGTGTCAGGGAGATGACTGTTAATTACTCCCCTATAGCTGCCATCTGTGAAGCACAAACAAATTACAAGGGACTGTTGGAGTTCTACTAATTTTATGTAATTATTAGGTTTTACTTTGTTGGTGATGAAGACTTGCTTGAAATCATTGGAAACAGCAAAAATGTTGCTAAGCTGCAGAAACACTTCAAGAAGATGTTTGCTGGTGTTGCTAGCATTATTCTCAACGAAGATAATTCTGTGGTTCTTGGAATATCTTCACGTGAAGGAGAGGAGGTATAGTCGCAGTGTGTCTTTTTAAATAAAATTATGAAAATAAGTGAACATGGCCTGACTTAAACATAATTCTTGCAGGTGCTGTTCAAAACACCTGTGTCCATCACAGAACATCCCAAGATCAACGAGTGGCTCACTCTTGTTGAGAAAGAAATGAGAGTGACGCTTGCTAAATTGCTTGCAGAATCTGTTACTGAAGTAGAAATCTTTGGAAAAGCAACTTCAATTGACCCTGCAGTCTACATCTCTTGGATTGACAAATACCAGGTATCAGCATGGACCACTTAAGTACACTGCAGCTTGGTTACTTCAGTGAGGAAACTATCTGATGAGGACTTTTTGTTACACAGGCTCAGCTTGTTGTCCTGTCAGCCCAGATTGCGTGGTCTGAGAATGTTGAGTCAGCCCTCAATGGTATGGGTGGAACTGGAGACAACAGTCCTCTCCACTCAGTGCTAGCTAATGTTGAGGTCACACTGAATGTCCTGGCGGACTCTGTGCTGATGGAGCAGCCACCTCTTCGCAGAAGGAAACTGGAGCACTTGGTGAGTAAAAACCTCCTTTCGTCTTCTAGGCTTTCATGTGAGGATTTTTAAAAGTTTAATGAAAAGATTGGTTAGTCTGAGACTTACTTTTCCTCTAGGAAAGTTTCATGCAATTTAAGCAACTACAAGCCCTGATGCTGTAGGTGGTGGTATTTTTTCACTCTTGTCAGCTTAATACGTGATAGTGTATTACAGAGTAATTCACTGAATTGATTTTCAGACTAGCTCTTCCAACTATGGATCGCTGATTTCTTCATTCAAATGTAAAATATCTTATTAAGCTGCTCATTAATGTAATTATATACTTTTGTTTGTAGATAGGATTGAGAGAGGGAGGAAGATAAAATCATCCTAGGTTCTTAGACATCCTAGGCTGTTTCTATAGATTTTAAAAGGGAAATACCTGGTCAGTTTTAGGAGTACTTGACTTCATAGTTTCTGGCAAGTAAAATACCTAGTTCAGTAGTGTAATGGATTAACAGACTAATTGGGCCAGTGTATTTTGCTGAAATCTAGGAAAGGCCTTAACAAGAGCACTCAACATTGTTAGCTTTGCCTTTCTTTGTAGCGATGGATTTTAAGGCAGAGACTGTTGGTAGGTCATGATTTCTAAGTGATGGCAATTAACTGTGCTAATGTGAGAAGCTGTAGGATTCCTGGCTTTGTTAGCAATGACCTGTATTGCTGTGGTCTAAAGAGTTACTTTGTTCTCTAGATCACCGAGTTGGTGCACCAGAGAGATGTCACAAGATCACTCATCAAAAGCAAGATCGACAACTCCAAATCCTTTGAGTGGCTCAGCCAAATGCGGTTCTACTTTGACCCAAAACAGACAGATGTGTTGCAACAGCTCTCCATTCAGATGGCAAATGCCAAATTCAACTACGGTTTTGAGTACCTTGGTGTTCAGGATAAGCTAGTACAGACTCCTCTTACTGACCGCTGCTACCTGACAATGACACAAGCCCTGGAGGCAAGACTTGGAGGATCACCATTTGGTAAGTTGGTACTGAAATACAATAAAAACTTGAGACAAGTATATAAACTCTTATCCTCTCTAATACATAGCTTTAATGTAAACATGCAGAGCTCTTAGAACTAAGATATTGAAGAACAAAGTATTTTGGGGGGAAGTTGTAACAGTTTTAGATTTCAGGGCAGTGGTATGTCAGATGATAAACACTGAAGCAAGTCTGTTCCACTTTGAAAATAGGTCCTGCTGGTACTGGTAAAACAGAATCTGTTAAGGCTCTTGGACATCAGCTCGGCCGCTTTGTGTTGGTTTTCAACTGCGATGAAACATTTGACTTCCAGGTAAGCTGTTTGATTTTGAAAAATGTAGTCCCTGATAACAAGCGATAGGAGTCTCTTCAGAACTCTGAAACAGACAGCAGTGTTTATTTTCAAGATGATTATGTATAAGTCTTAACTGAGCCAGTCTCTGTGGGTCATGTAGATGCTCTGTAACAAAAAAATGCCTAAGGCAAAAGCGGGGCAGAACATTGCTGGGGGAGGAGTTTTGGTTTTTTAGAATAGGTAATTCTCTAACGGGAAAGGAAGGGGCAGTATGGGGTGGGGGCTTACGACTGGCTTTAGGAAAGTAACCAGGATTATCAATGCAAACTAAGCAGTTTGTTAAACAGGAAATAGCTAAGAGTGTGAGACTGCCAACGTTGCTATTGCTTCGTAACTATTGCTAAGTTATACTTTGTGACATAACTGTAGAGCTAGCTTCAGCATGTGAAAGGTTCTTTAAATCTAAGGAAACTTGCCCAGATATTTCAAAATTAATCACATCTTCCAGCTAAGATCCAGATGAAATCCGTCTGTAAGCTGTAAAACAGCAAATGTCTTAAAAACTTGAGCAGGTGTGTGTATATAAAAATCAGTATAAAATAAAAAAAGGAATCATGATACTTCACAGACTCTGCCACGTTGCCCATCTGTTGGCTTTTTTTCCTGTACAGCTGTATTTTGATCAGACCAGTAGTCCATTTAGTCAGCATTTGGCCTGTAGTGGTGACAGTAAGAAAATACATAGGGAGCAGTAAGATCACAGACAGTGTGATACTCCTTCCTTGCCCTCAGACCCCTTCCTGCCTCTAACAGTTGTGAGGATCAGGAGATCCCAAGCTGAAATAGGTTATTCTGTTCGTGCTCCAGGGACTCATTTCTCCCCTTAAATCCACACGTGCACTTGCTTCTATAGCATTCTATACCAAAGAGTTCTAGTCCATTACTGTGCACTTTATGAAGGAGAACCTTCTTTTGCCTTTTTTTATAATTCTTTAGGTCTTGCACTGGAAGAGAAAATGAACAGCTGATTCTTACTCCATCCTAAACCAGTGGCTTTTAGATCTCCATCATATTCCCTCCTGTTGCCTTTTGCAGAATCCTACCTTAGAGATTGTTCTTTAGGTGAAAGCCTGATCATGCTCTGGCCATCCAATTTGCTCTTCTGAAATGTAATTCTAGTATCTTCCTTGTGAAAAAAGGACAAAAAGGACTAGAACTGCCCCTGGTCTTAATGGTACCAGCAAACAAAACATGATACAGTACACTTATCTTGACTGCTTTGCCAATACACTGCGGTACAGTATGTAGTAATAGGAAGCTACTATGGTTATAATCTATTATTCTGTGAAGCAGTAAGCATTTGAAGGTCAGTGAGAACCCTTTTATAACTCTTAGGGTACTACAAAGATGTTAAGCTACGTATAAATACAGCTTCTTCCTGCCTTGGATGCATTGTGTGAAGTGCTCTTCTCTGCTCCCTTTGCCTATGTCTAGGCAAGAATGATCATGCAGCTTCAGTGACTTTTCCCCTCTGTGTGCAGGCAATGGGACGCATCTTTGTGGGACTTTGCCAAGTGGGTGCATGGGGCTGCTTTGATGAGTTCAACAGACTGGAGGAGCGTATGCTCTCTGCCGTGTCACAGCAAGTTCAGTGTATCCAGGAAGCCTTGCGAGAGCATTCCAACCCCAACTATGACAAGAGTATGTAATTATTCATTCCTAATAGTGTTGTACAGTATCTTTCACATCCTTCATGCTGTTCTGTAGCTGAGTTACATTTCTACCAAACAATCCAAGGATGAAGCCACTTTCTATCAAAACTTTAAAATTTCAAGTAACTTTCAGGTGGTAGAAATTTGTATTTGAGTTGCAGTACTAGAGGACCATTACTTGTCCATTACTTTGTCCATTTACTTTAGGAAATATAAATAGAATAGAATAAAATATGACTTCTGTTCTCAGGCTGATTGATCACTGACTCAGGTGTAACCAAATGTACTCTCTTTTCAGCTGCAACACCTATTACTTGTGAGCTACTGAACAAACAAGTCAAAGTGAGCCCTGACATGGCTATCTTCATCACCATGAATCCTGGTTATGCAGGCAGATCAAATCTGCCTGACAATTTGAAGAAGCTGTTCCGTAGCTTGGCAATGACAAAACCAGACCGTCAGTTGATTGCCCAGGTCATGTTGTACTCCCAAGGTTTCCGTACAGCTGAAGTGCTTGCCAATAAGATAGTACCATTCTTCAAGTAAGTAACAAGTTTGACTTCTTCAATCAGTAAAAATAGACATTATTGTTCTGTAATGTTCTTTGCAACTCACTAACCACATTGTGCAGCAAGCATTTCAAGCAAAAATGACATTTGCTGATTGTTGTGTTGGTCCCTATTGAGAATCAATTCGTATTTTGTCTCTTTTGCTTCGTAGGCTTTGTGATGAACAGTTGTCTTCCCAAAGTCACTATGATTTTGGCTTGAGAGCACTGAAGAGTGTGCTGGTTAGTGCAGGTAATGTGAAGAGGGAGAGGATTCAGAAGATAAAGAGGGAGAAAGAAGAGCGTGGTGAAGTTGTTGATGAGGGAGAAATCGCTGAGAACTTACCAGAGCAAGAGGTAATGTGTGTGTGAACTCCTGACTTCTCTGATGAAGTTCAGGATACACACTAAACAAAGGAAATAACCCTGCAGTGTTTACCATTTAGTGTTAAGCCATGCAATTAAAGTAATGTTGATTACAAAAGGTAATAATTCAATAGTTTAGAAGCACCAAGTTAAACATGTCTTGAGTCCCTGAATTGTAATGAAAGACTTGTTCTCATGAGATGGTGCTTTCCTAATGCTTATTGCTGCTCAGTTCCTCAGTGATTAATACCAAAAGCATAGTGAAGAGGCATAAGGAACTACAGTTATATAAACTGAAATGCAATAGGAATTCATTGTGTAGTTTCAAAGTTGAAGTGCCACCAGCGGTTGTTTTTACTAAAACCATCCTGGTGTCTGGTGCTTTATCAGTGAAGTATTTAGTGAAGTATTGCTTGTCAAACGCATTTGGTAAAGCAAACTTAACAAAAATTCCTAACTAAAACATGACTCTTTCTGCAGATCCTGATCCAAAGTGTATGTGAAACTATGGTTCCAAAGCTGGTTGCAGAAGATATTCCATTGCTGTTCAGTCTCCTTTCTGATGTGTTCCCTGGAGTACAGTATCATCGTGGGGAGATGACGGCCTTGCGAGAGGAGCTTAAGAAAGTGTGTCAGGAAATGTACCTTACCTATGGTGATGGAGAAGAAGTTGGTGGCATGTGGGTTGAAAAGGTAAAATATAAAACTGAAAATATGGAATTGAAGTTTAGGTATAAGGCTAAACTTCCTCCTCTATTATGAAAAGTGGAAAACTTTTTCCTTTTTCTTGTCTTAAGCAAGCAATACATAGAAGCTTAGATTGACTGATGAAGTTAAGACTTAATTGATTCATCATTTCCTCTGTCACAGGTTCTTCAGTTGTATCAGATTACACAGATAAATCATGGGTTGATGATGGTCGGTCCCTCTGGAAGTGGAAAGAGCATGGCTTGGAGAGTACTTCTGAAAGCTCTCGAACGGTTGGAGGGTGTGGAAGGCGTTGCTCATATTATAGATCCAAAAGCAATCAGCAAAGATCACCTTTATGGTACTCTGGATCCGAACACCAGAGAATGGACAGATGGCTTGTTTACACATGTCCTGAGAAAGTGAGTCTTTAATAACACAAATGAAAAGTGGCCAGTACATTTGTGTCATGGATAATCTGGCCTTACCAAGTCTTTGTTCTCTGTTTTAATAAATATTTCCTTTAATGTAGAATCATAGACAATGTGAGAGGTGAACTACAAAAACGTCAGTGGATTATCTTTGATGGTGATGTAGACCCAGAATGGGTTGAGAACTTGAACTCTGTTCTGGATGACAACAAACTACTGACTCTGCCAAATGGAGAACGTCTCAGCCTTCCACCAAATGTAATGTTTTGGGTTTTTTTTCACATGATGCTTATGTGCTGTCCTAAAAACTTGTTGTTGCCTTTATCTTAATGTGTACTCGTGCTGTCCCTCTCTCGAATCAGCAGCAGAGTAATACTGATCTCAGGTAGTGGTTTGCTGGAGTTAGGAGATTTTGTGAAAACAAGTATTTCAGGTTATACTTACTCTAACCCTGTAAGACAAACTTTGTGGATTGCATAAAAGTCTAGGGTAACAGTTAATAATGGTGAACTTACCTTAAAACTAATTTAATGCTGCTGGTGATTATTCAGAGGCTAAATACAAATAAACTTATTTTAAAAGGTCTCTGTTTTGTGAGGGTTGGGGAGGTGTTTTGTTTTGCTTGTTGGTTGGTTTTACTTCAAACTCTTGTTTTAAATTTTTACTCTTTAGGTGCGTATCATGTTTGAGGTCCAGGATCTGAAATATGCCACTTTGGCTACTGTGTCAAGGTGTGGCATGGTCTGGTTCAGTGAGGACGTTCTCAGTACAGACATGATATTCAATAACTTCTTGGCCAGACTAAGAAGCATTCCTCTGGATGAAGGTGAGGAAGAAGCTCAGCGAAGGCGAAAGGGCAAAGAGGATGAGGGAGAAGAAGCAGCATCCCCAATGTTGCAGGTATTTTTGAAAAAAAAAAAGAGTATTAAAATATGAAGCATTTCAAACCTTAAACAAAATTGTTACCTGCTGCCTGGTAATCAGATGAGAAGCAAGTGCTTTAAGCGGTGTTTGTCTCCCCCAACAGATCCAGAGAGATGCTGCCACGATAATGCAGCCGTATTTCACATCTAACGGGCTGGTAACTAAAGCGCTCGAACATGCTTTCAAGTTGGAGCATATTATGGACCTCACCCGCTTGCGCTGTCTTGGTTCCCTCTTCTCCATGTTGCATCAAGCTTGCCGCAA
>BJBW01004877.1:25868-142689 GCA_004320125.1 Scolopax mira
CGTTACTCTGAAACCAATAGCTGCTCTGGCTGTTTTTTACAGAGGTACCTGGTCTATGCAATACTCTGGTCTCTTTCTGGAGACAGTCGTTTGAAAATGAGAGCGGAGCTGGGAGAATACATTAGGAGAATCACCACCGTGCCACTGCCCACTGCGCCCAACATACCTATCATTGACTATGAGGTAAACCTCTCTTATGCTAGAAGTGTTGCTCTTCTGTCTTCTTAGAAGCTTGCTTTAGATTTTGGAGATGAAACTGGAAAATAAAATGCTAGACTATCTTAAATATTACCATTTCGCAGTTTAGCAAACAAGCTGCTTGTTAAAATAAACACATCAAATTTGGTGCCACAAACTGTTCTGTGGTTTAATAAAAAATATTTTAATTAGGTTGAGCTATATTCCTGTTCTAAATTGTCTTATGTTTTTGTGCTCCTAGGTGTCCATTACAGGTGAATGGGTGCCGTGGCAATCCAAAGTTCCTCAGATCGAAGTTGAAACACACAAAGTTGCAGCTCCTGATGTTGTAGTACCAACCCTAGATACAGTTCGCCATGAAGCATTGCTGTATACTTGGCTGGCAGAACACAAACCTCTAGTACTGTGTGGCCCACCAGGTTCTGGAAAGACCATGACCCTCTTCAGTGCTCTAAGAGCTCTACCTGACATGGAGGTACACGAGTGTGTGTGTGTGTGTGCATGCATATACATATGGAAATTACAGAGGAGTAACAAGTCTTTAATTTCCTTTAAAGATTGAAGCAGTCTTGGTTTAGCTCAGAAATTATTTGCTACCCAGAATTTAGTGATACCTACATCTTAGTCAGTTGTGTGTATACATAGCAAAAAATAAAAATGTCGAGCAGAATCTAAATTTATGTCTCAGGATCCCTAACCTAAAAGCTATTTCCTTCCTTTCCTGCTTTAATAATATAGGAGCATTTCTCCATTTAGTAAATACGTGCAGTAATGTTTAAGAGTAGTTCTCAGTCTTCAGCATATTTAGGTAGAATAACAGTTACGTGAGGCTGTGGTGTTTTAAGTACAAGGTTGGGTGGGAGGCACTGCTGCACAGTAAATGCAGAGCCTGCAGTGGGAAGCAGTGTACAGTCAGAATACAGGCAGTAGCCTGAAATATAGATGCTATATGTATTTCCACCGCACAAAGCCAAACGTACCTCTTTTCAGGACTCTTGATATGCTCTTTCAAACCTTAGTGTATTTTAACTGGTTTTTTCCACTGTTCTGTCTTTAAGGTGGTTGGACTCAACTTCTCTAGTGCTACCACTCCAGAACTGCTCTTGAAAACTTTTGATCACTACTGCGAGTACAGGCGTACACCCAACGGAGTGGTGCTGGCTCCCGTGCAGTTAGGAAAGTGGCTGGTGCTGTTCTGTGATGAAATCAACTTGCCAGATATGGATAAGTATGGCACACAGAGAGTCATATCCTTCATCAGACAGGTTTGTTCTCTGTTGTAATCAACTATACCGTAACAGTTATTTTCAGGGAAATGCAATGTTCCACTGATTTTTATTTTACTCTTTTTTTTTCTTTTTTTTTTTTTACAGATGGTGGAACATGGAGGATTCTATCGTACATCAGACCAGACGTGGGTGAAACTGGAAAGAATTCAGTTCGTTGGTGCATGTAATCCACCTACTGATCCTGGAAGAAAACCTCTCTCACATAGGTAATGTATCTAGCAAACTCTACACAGCAACCAAATAGGGGTCAAAATTGAAGCACTGACTGTCCCAAGTCACTAAAGGAACAATCAAACCAACTGCAGTTACTGCTGATGATTTTTAATTAGTTTTTTGCAAAAGATAACGAAAGTAGTACAGACTGTAATTTCACTTTCTTGAGCATGTAATACCCTGATCTTTCAGATTTTTACGACATGTTCCTGTGGTTTATGTGGACTACCCTGGACCAGCTTCACTTACTCAGATATATGGGACATTTAATCGTGCAATGCTAAGGCTGATCCCATCACTTCGCACATATGCAGAACCTCTCACTGCTGCTATGGTAGAATTCTACACAATGTCTCAGGTATCTTCTTAAACACAACCCCAAAATCTAATTATAAGTCTTCCTTTTATGCTGAATCATTTAACATGCATTTTTTGCCTTTAATATGGGTAATATGTGTACAAGAACTCAACTAGTTATTTGAGTTCTGACGAAAGCCACTGAATGATGCTAGTAAAGTAATATCTTGCAATGTCAAGGCTTATATGAAATATGGTGTGACTTTGGGATGAAGTAACTAATTAATTTTAAATTTTTAGGAGAGATTCACTCAAGACACACAGCCACACTACATCTATTCACCTCGTGAAATGACTCGATGGGTGAGAGGTATATTCGAAGCATTAAGACCACTAGAAACCTTACCAGTTGAAGGCCTTATCAGGATTTGGGCCCATGAAGCCTTACGTCTCTTCCAAGACAGGTAAAATAGATGGGAGGAACAAAAAAAAAAAGATTCAAAATTAATTTTCCCCCTTCCTTCTCCAATTAAAAGATCCAATTGAAGCGTGCTTCATGTTAAAAAGCTGGAATACAAATGACAATATTTCCCTTCACTCTAACTTGACGCTTTGAGGAGTAGTGTCTGTGCAAAGATGAAATGCAGTTTAGTAGCAGTACTGCCCTGTGATGTGATTATATCCTCCCATTACAGAGGACTTGTAGTCACTGACTTGTTTTGTTATCTAGGCTTGTAGAAGATGAGGAGAGACGCTGGACTGATGAGAACATTGATATGGTTGCTCTGAAACACTTCCCCAATATTGACAAAGAAAAAGCCATGAGCAGACCTATCTTATACAGCAACTGGCTGTCAAAGGTAAGTAAAAATTTCTTTAAAATATAAAAAATTTAAATAGTTTGCGGGCAACTGTGTGACCAGCTCTTATGACTGCATTAATATGATAATTGGGGCCCATCATTCTGTTAAATCTCCAAGAAGTTCTCACTATTATCAGTAGTTAACTTTACTACAAAGTTAATAGCTGTTATGCCAGGGATGCTATTGTAAGATCTACCACACTATGTAAAATATTAAATAATAAATTAATAAATATTTATCAAGAAGAGTATACCACTCCCAGAAAGTTGCCGACTTACTGCGTTTGGGGTTTCCTGGATAAGGCAGTGACCTCTGAACAATGCTGGTAGTATAAATTTTATGTGGACTGTTTCTTGCAATCTGAAGTGATCCAGCCAGCCAATCTGTAGAAATCCTGCTGGGCCAAGGCAGAAGTCTATCTGGCCCCTACCCATCTCTGTGAGCAATAGCAAGTGGCCAGGAAAGGCTGTTTATGATAAACTGGAGGAGTGAAGCAGGGAAGTAAGTCTGTCATTCTGCTTCCCAGTCTCTTTGGTGACTGGCACATAGACTCAGCCTATGGTAGGTTCAGTAGATAGTGTTTAAAACCCATGTTCCTATCTGTGGCACTGTCTATTCTTGTGCAAGTTGAGTACAGTATTCTTAAGCTTTCGTAGCAGATTGTTTCTTTAAGTATTTTAATGGTTCTGCTTTTATCTACTCATAAATTGATCCTTAAGCCTAATTTCCTTCATCTTAAATTTTGTATTGTATTGACTGGTTCTTTTAGGATTATATTCCAGTGGATCAAGAAGAATTAAGAGACTATGTGAAAGCTAGGCTTAAAGTCTTTTATGAAGAAGAACTTGATGTACCACTTGTTCTGTTCAATGAAGTCTTGGATCACGTGTTAAGAATTGACCGGTAAGCTGGGACTTCAGTATAAATAATATTTTGACACTTCTTCTAAAATGGTAGTCTGAGTACAGAGTAAGAAAGAATGGATCACGATTCCATTGTTGTCTGTAGGCAATATACTGCTGGCCTCCAGGTAGCAGGATCCTACCTGGAGAGACGTGTCAGTTTTGGTACTAACTTGGAAGTTTAGGTGTTCAACGAAAGCTTTGGTAAGTTGATGACGTAATTTGGTTATGTACTTTTTCAGAATCTTCCGTCAGCCACAAGGTCACTTGCTGCTTATTGGAGTCAGTGGAGCTGGGAAAACAACCCTCTCGAGATTTGTTGCCTGGATGAATGGTTTGAGTGTCTACCAGATTAAGGTTGGCATGCTAATTTAGCCCCTTTTAGTCAAAACTCACACTTCTTAAATATCAACCCCTAAAAAATCCCATTAAAAGCTAAACCAAATGTTAATAACTGATGTTAAATCTTACTAGGTTCACAGAAAATATACAGGTGAAGATTTTGATGAAGACCTTAGGACAGTATTGAGACGTTCTGGCTGTAAAAATGAAAAAATAGCTTTTATAATGGACGAGTCAAATGTGTTGGATTCTGGATTCCTGGAGAGAATGAACACTCTCTTAGCAAACGGAGAGGTAAGAAGATTTTAAGTAAATAATTGAAGCACCCTTTTACAACTGTAAGCTACAACAAAACTATCTTTTGAATTAGGTTCCTGGTCTCTTTGAAGGAGATGAATATGCCACCCTCATGACTCAGTGTAAAGAAGGAGCACAGAAAGAAGGTTTAATGTTAGATTCTCATGAGGAACTGTACAAATGGTTCACCAGCCAAGTTATTCGCAATCTCCATGTTGTGTTCACTATGAATCCATCATCTGAGGGCCTGAAGGACAGGGCAGCTACCTCTCCTGCACTCTTCAACAGGTAATCTCTACACGTTCCAGTGTGTATTAAAAGTACTGTTAAAACAGTACATTTTAAGAAATCTTCACAAATGCTTTTGTATTTCAGATGTGTCTTGAACTGGTTTGGAGACTGGTCAACTGAGGCACTGTACCAAGTTGGCAAAGAGTTCACAAGCAAAATGGATCTTGAGAAACCAAATTATATTGTGCCTGATTACATGCCAGTTGTCTATGATAAGCTACCACAACCACCATCACACAGGGAAGCTATTGTCAATAGTTGTGTGTTTGTTCATCAGACTCTCCATCAGGTATGTTATTATTACACTGCTTAACCTATATTGATCTCTAGGCCACAGCATCATGCACCAGTTTTCTAAAAAGTATGATCTTTGGTGTCCAAATAGAGTTAAAACTAATGCATGATCTACAACCTTTTCTTCCCAAAGGCTAATGCTCGTCTGGCAAAGCGAGGAGGCAGAACCATGGCAATCACACCACGCCACTATTTAGACTTCATCAACCATTATGCCAACTTGTTCAATGAGAAACGAAGTGAATTGGAGGAACAGCAAATGCATTTGAATGTTGGTCTTAGAAAAATCAAAGAAACAGTTGACCAGGTACGTATCCCTAAAACTTTGGCCTTTATATAAGGCTGGAGCGATTAAATAAATCTCCATGTTCAATATGAATTCTTTCTCCCATCTTACAATCTATCTTAGGTGGAGGAATTGCGGCGTGACCTAAGAATAAAGAGTCAGGAGCTGGAAGTGAAGAATGCAGCAGCCAATGACAAATTGAAAAAGATGGTGAAAGATCAGCAGGAAGCTGAGAAGAAAAAGGTAAAAATCTGTGTTAAATCTCTCTGCATAGTAAATACTTTTAGGTACTTAACAGAGCCTGCAGAGCAAGCGCTGGAAGAAGTTCAGCTTCTAAAAAGCAATATTTTGTCTGAAATTTCCTTCTAGGTCATGAGCCAGGAGATTCAGGAACAGCTGCACAAGCAGCAGGAGGTCATTGCAGACAAGCAGATGAGTGTGAAAGAAGATCTTGACAAGGTGGAGCCTGCTGTCATTGAGGCTCAGAACGGTATGTTAGCACCTAAAGAGATCACACTGTGGGCTTGGATCTCAAACTGAAGTCTAGGGGAAGGTGTTTTGGTGTGGTCTAAGTTGGTCCTGTCTAACAAATGTGTAGGCTCTTAGCATGGAGGTGAAGAATGGTGAAGAAATTCGTGGTCTCTGAACTGTGGTTTTGTGCTGTTTGTAGTATCGATCTGATACTTGGTACTCCTTTTATGGCTTGTGGCTTCATTTCTGACTGACCAGCTCTAGGCATTTCTTCAGTCTATGTATTCAGTCTAAAGCAAACTCATGATCAGAAAGAGCACTGATGCCTTAGTGTTCCACAAACAGCATGCAATCAAGCTGTCTGTTCTTTAAAGTGGATTGAGGAATCATTGCTTTAATCATTTTTAGGCAGAAGAACAAGTTGTCTGTGGTCAGTTGGCAAGTTGACATTCAAGAAAGCTTATCTTGTGATAAAGTAGCTTGAATATTATCCACTAGTATCTGCTTCTCGAATAACCTCAGATTCCTTTTGAGAATCTTGAAACATTTTTGTGCTTTAATCCAGGGTACTTCAATGGAGTTCACTAACTGTTCTTTTTCTTCCCAATCAACATTTATCACCTGTCTGGCACTGATTAGCTGTGAAGTCGATAAAGAAGCAGCACCTGGTAGAGGTCCGTTCTATGGCTAATCCACCTGCTGCAGTTAAGCTGGCCCTGGAGTCCATCTGCCTGCTGCTGGGTGAAAGCACAACTGACTGGAAACAAATACGTTCCATCATCATGAGAGAGAACTTCATTCCAACCATTGTTAACTTCTCTGCTGAGGAAATCAGGTAAAGTGCGAGTGTGGGTTATTTATGTGAGTAATCTGTTTATAAAGATCTGGAAGGTCTTAACTGGAATTTTCTCTGTGTAATTGCTTTGGTAGCATGTGACTTCACTTGAGACTATCTTACTCCTGCAGGCAGTGAATGTGTAGGTGGTACAGGAAACAGACTACTGAAGCAAAGGTGTATCGAGCAAACTGGGACAAAACAGCTGCTGTTGAGTAACTTCAAAACATGGTTGCAAAGCAGTGTGTTGCTGTCCAAAGCCATGGGACTAGTTGAAAGTAGTTTAACAGCAAACAAAGACCAGGTTGTTGAAGGCTTTTTCCAGGCTGACCTCTTAGCTGGTGCAGAATCTGAGGGCAAGTCAGACTAGAGATACCTGAATTCCCTTCCAGCTCTAGACTTTTCTGACCAGAGTTAAGCAATTTGTGAGTGACTAGCCTTAAACCATTGTTAAATGCCTTTTATCACCCATAAGGTGTAATTCCTGAAACAACATCTTGAACTAATTAAAACATCTCAGCTACCAGTCAACAAAACTGCTAGGAAATCTTCATGGGAGCTGTGGAAGTCAGGCCAGACAAAGGGATACTGGACACCTGTGTGCTGTCAGAGAAAGTACTCATGCTATCTCTAAAAACTTTTCCCTTGCAGTGATGCCATCCGGGAGAAGATGAAGAAAAACTACTTGTCAAATCCGAGTTACAACTATGAAATTGTAAATAGAGCATCCCTGGCCTGTGGACCTATGGTGAAATGGGCAATTGCACAGGTAAAGGCAGTACTGTGGGGAGGCAAACACAAGGTGAAAAGAATGAGCCTGACTGAAGGTGTATAACAATGTCTAAAGGCTCTGAATTTGCCTCTATTCAACTAAATATTTCAAGCTATTTTGCTTCAAAGAAATCAATGCGTGGTTCAGATGAATACTTACGGGCTCTGTAGTACTGTGCCAGAGAACCAGTGGCCAGTTGTGATAAAGCTTTTGCACCAAGAAACTTGAGATTTACAGTGAACAATAGCAGATCCTTTCTGTTTGTAGTGTCATTCTACAGGACATTCTACTCTGCCTTGAGAGTGGGACATATGCACAGGCAGCTCTGTTAAGGTCCTTTAGGCAGACTTAAATACTTGACTAGTTTCCTAAAGGAATAGACTTTTGGGGAAATGCTCCTAGATGGAGATATCCAAGAATGGTTTCACTTGCCTGTTGGTGTTCAATACAGCTGAATGCTTGGCTTGTTAAAACTGTACCTGCTGTGAATGGCGTGATGTATAGAGACCGTTTAACTCAATTCTTGTCCATAGGTCATATCCTAATTGTTCTTTAGCTACACTATGTTCTTGTTAACACATCACTTTAGAAAGTATAGAGAACCTGTTTACTGTTTACAGCTGAACTACGCTGATATGTTGAAAAGAGTGGAACCTCTACGCAATGAGCTGCAGAAACTGGAGGATGATGCCAAAGACAACCAACAGAAAGCAAATGAAGTGGAGCAGATGATTCGTGATCTTGAGGCCAGTATTGCCCGTTACAAAGAAGAATATGCAGTACTGATTTCGGAGGCTCAAGCTATTAAGGCAGACTTGGCTGCTGTAGAAGCAAAAGTAAGAATTTTATATATCAGTAATTTTCCTTTCTTTAATCTTTGACAGTCAGAAATTGAACCGTTCTTCAAACTTGTGAGCAGACTTGGTTGCTTCCCCTGTGCAGTACCCGTCAGCTGTCCATTTCATCCCTGGATCTCATGAAACTTATTAAACTACTGTCTCGAGCTAGAAATACCAACTCATGTTGCTGGCTGATTAGAGGCCGTTCACATAAGGCTTAAAATAAGGGGAAAGCCTTTGGAAACAGGCATGGATGTAGTGTCATTGTAATGTCTTAACTAGACTTCTTTTTTCGGGCGGAAGAATTTATCAATGTATTTGGTCTAATCATTAGCACGTCACCACTGTGCTAGTACTTGACATTTTGCAGTTCACCAACATGACACTTAAAGCCACCATAATAAATTAACATCAAAATGAAGAAACACAAATTTAACTTCATTATGAGTTTTACGTTTTACTCGGGCCTTTAGCTAATATTTTAACTGTCCTGGGAGACTTGTAATGCTGTAACAATTTGTCATCTAAAGATACTCCTTCTCTGCTTATTACTAGGTAAACCGTAGCACAGCTCTCCTGAAGAGTCTTTCTGCTGAACGTGAAAGATGGGAGAAGACAAGTGAAACTTTCAAGAACCAGATGTCCACTATTGCAGGAGACTGCTTACTTTCAGGAGCTTTTATTGCCTATGCTGGCTACTTTGATCAGCAGATGCGTCAGAATCTGTTCACTACGTGGTCTCACCACTTGCAGCAAGCAAATATCCAGGTGAAGATCCTGACACGATAAGCTAACCATAAATCAATTTACTGCAACAGTTACAGAAGCTTTAAGATTGCTAAGTAAAGAGTGGAACTATTGGGGGGGGGGAAACCACCATGTAGAGCTTGTATTTATTCAAAATGTCTTCACCATCTCGTTGGAGAATCTCTAGTAAAATATTAACTGTTTGTACTTGCTGCAGTTCCGTACGGATATCGCGCGGACAGAGTACCTGTCTAACGCAGATGAGCGACTCCGCTGGCAAGCCAGTTCTCTACCTGCAGACGACCTGTGCACTGAGAATGCCATCATGCTGAAGCGGTTTAACAGGTATTTCATTCTAAGGTGTAGAATTCTAAAGCAACATTCTCACAGTAGGCCTGGTTTTACACCTATCGAAGAATCACAGTAACTCTTTCAAAGCACTGTATCGCTGATGTGAAAGCTTCTGAAGTTTGTAAAAGCTTCTCAACTGTGTGTAAACATAAAAACTCTAATTCATCTTTACTTGCCTTTTTTGTTGTGCTTAGCTGTTAAGATAAGGTGCCTTGAACTGAAGGTGTTCTGTTCCCAAAGTACAGACTCACCTTTTAAAACCCTAAACCGAAATAAGTCGTTGAACGAGGCCAACTTATTCCATCAATATATAACCTTTTAGAGTTGAGACTAATAATGCAACCTAAATTTATAGAACTGCTTAGAGGCTGGCTACAGTCAAAATCCAAATAATGAAAGTGTTGCATTACTAACTCAGGTATCCATTGATCATCGATCCCTCCGGGCAAGCTACAGAGTTTATCATGAATGAATACAAAGACCGTAAGATAACTCGAACTAGTTTCTTGGATGACGCTTTCAGGAAGAACCTGGAAAGTGCCTTGAGATTTGGTAACCCGCTTCTGGTACAGGTTAGTTGCATGATCATTTAGAAACTAATTTACTGTGTCCTAGAAAAATATTGGGATTGTTTGTTAGTAAGATATAAACATTTTTCAAACCATAATTTAAAAAGTAAATTAGTACTGAGTGATATGTGAGGTTAGTCCTGAGAAAAATGTTAGTGAGGTAGTCAAAAGAAGGTATTTCTGTCTTCCATCGTTTTGGGATCAAATGCTTTTATTTTCTAATGATCTCTCTTTACTTCTACTCTATAAATTGACTTGCAACCTGTCTGTTCCTTCGTTCCTATATGATATCTCTAGTCATGGGTAATAGCAACTAATATTGCTAGTTATCTAGAATTAAATCTGTTCTGAATAGCAGAAAGAAGTTTCAGTAATACAAAGAAATAGGCAACTGTAAGAATAGTTGACTTTCACTTGAGATGGATGTGGGTTTTGTTTCTTAGTAACAAGGGAAAAGAAAGGACTAGCTCAAGATGAGATGAGTAACTGTTGCTTGGGCTGCTTAGGATAGAACTAACACAATAGTCCTGCTCCCCTGCTGAGATTTGGTATGGTAATAGCCTAAACTCCTGCTTGTGTAGCTCAGCTACAAATCTAAAGTGGAAATGCCTTCTGAATGTAATCCATGTTCAAAACAAACTGCAAAGTGATTGCTACCAGAGCTTTAAGCCCCAGTTTGATGAGGATTTTTAGCTAGAGACGTTTGCAAGAAACAGTCTCTTAACACATCTCTGCTTCTAGGATGTGGAGAGCTACGATCCAGTTCTGAATCCTGTTCTGAATCGTGAAGTCCGGAGAACTGGAGGCAGAGTTCTGATTACTCTGGGAGACCAAGATATTGATTTGTCACCATCCTTCGTTATCTTCCTCTCCACCAGAGATCCAACAGTAAGTAAAATGGAAGGCTGTCCTTTTTGTAGCAGTGGTATGACAGAGACCTGAGAGATTTTTTTTCATGTTTCCTCTGACAGGTCGAATTCCCACCGGACCTCTGCTCTCGTGTGACATTTGTGAACTTCACAGTTACTCGCAGCAGCTTACAGAGCCAGTGTCTGAATGAAGTCTTGAAAGCTGAAAGGCCAGATGTTGACGAAAAGCGCTCTGACCTCCTCAAGCTTCAGGGTAATGCCAAAATGAAAGTAACTTCCTCTTGTTCTACAAGAATACTGTGATTTTACTGTAGTTGTAGAAATACACAGTGAAGTATCTCTATAGCTGATACTCTTTGGTTTTTTAAGGATGTCCAGTGGCAAAGTATAATTCTTATAATTCATATAATTCTTAAAAGCTAGCACATCTATACAATATGTAACCTAATTTTTCTTCTAATTAAGGTGAATTTCAGCTGCGCTTGCGCCAGTTAGAAAAATCTCTACTACAAGCACTTAATGAAGTGAAGGGACGTATCCTGGATGATGACACCATCATTACTACTCTTGAGAACCTGAAGAAGGAAGCAGCAGAGGTCACCAGAAAAGTAGAAGAGACTGATATTGTCATGCAGGAAGTGGAGACTGTTTCTCAGCAGTACTTGCCTCTCTCTACAGCGTGCAGCAGTATCTACTTTACTATGGAGTCGCTGAAGCAGGTAGGATGGGTTTTTCCTACCAGAAGCTTCATGCATTTACTGTTCAAAGCTAAGTAGGCACTGCCTAATTCCAGCTCTGACTGGCATATTGCAGTTTGGTAGACATAAGCCATTGACTGTCAAACAGCAGGACCCTAGAGAGAAAAAAACTCTTTTTTCTTTCAGATACACTTCCTGTACCAATACTCTCTCCAGTTTTTCTTGGACATCTATCACAATGTCTTGTATGAGAACCCAAATCTGAAAGGAATTACAGACCATACTCATCGTCTCTCTATCATCACAAAGGATCTCTTCCAGGTTCAATTTTTTAATTACTAAATTGACCCTTCAAAAATGATTGAAATACGAGTTCAAGGCTTCTTATGCTACTGTCTTCATTGGTTTTTTTGGTAGGTGGCTTTCAATAGAGTGGCACGTGGCATGCTGCATCAAGATCATATAACGTTTGCTATGTTGCTGGCCCGGATTAAACTGAAAGGCACTATTGGGTAAACATTTGTTTTCTCACTTTGCTTTAGTTGAAAAAGGGATGGATGTCTTGAAGGCACCTGGCTTAAGTCTTCTTTTCCCCTTACATTAGGGAGCCTGCCTATGATGCAGAATTCCAGCACTTCTTGAGAGGGAAGGAGATTGTACTCAACACTGCATCTCTCCCAAAAATCAATGGTTTGACTGTAGAGCAAACAGAAGCAATGATGAGGTTGAGCTGCCTTCCTGCATTTAAGGACCTTGTTTCAAAAGTTCAAGCTGATGAGGTAAGTGGTGGCTGGGGCTTGTTCTGCACTAAACTACCTGGTAAAGCTTTTTAGGTGTCTGCTTTAAGAGCTTCACACTTACAAGGTAGCTCTCCTAGTATGAGAAAGGAAGGCTTACAGACAACTAGCGGTAGTTGTTACGGAAATTAATGTTCTTATTTCATTTATAATCAAACTGTGAAACTTGAGATGTAAATATTAGCGTTGTTCATCACTCAGCCTTGGAAACAGTTTCACCATTCATCAAACTTCATGGTCAGCTTTGGTTCATGTGGTAGCAGAGTCTGACACTGCATCTCTTCTCCCGTGTCACTATTTTGTGCTAATTATGCAGTAGCGGGGAGCAGCCCTAGCCATACATACTGTCATTATGGTGGGCTCTTGGACATTACTATTTGGAAGAAATTTGGATAGTGCTCAGCTGGTAGTTTGCTCCTTCTGATGATCGAAGTGTTCTAAGAATACATTTGTGTCCTGCCTATGAAACTCTGTGTTCCAAAATATGTCCATACCTTAATTAGGACCTCTTTGGTTGCCCTGCCTAGGTTTTACATTAAAAATTAAATTCTCTTTGACACATCTGCTTTTTCTCAAATTCTTCAGCCTGGCCTAAAATAACATACAGCTTGGGCTGGGACTTGGTAGACATCTGTAGAATCAGGGCTGCTGGAGGCAATGCAGAATTAGGGGATATCAGTGGAATGATTGGACATATCTAAAGAAGGCACAATAGATGGAGAATATTTTTATTTTGGTTTTAAAACAACAGAAACAGAACTTGGAGAAATTAATTGAAGAAAAATGAGTCAAGAACTTAACTAGATGTGCTGGTCAGATTGTAGTCTTGCTCAGGGAAACATTCAAACCACTATATATATGAAACACTCAAACTATATGAATCTGTAAGCCTTGGAAAAGACCAAACTGTGAGTGTTGGACGATATTTTGGGCTAATATTTTATTAATGTGGTAGTGCTTCTGTTGAACAGTGTTAGCCCTGTCTTATTTCTCAAGACATTTCTAGGTGGAAGCTCAAATGCATCATCTCGTATTCAATTAAATTTGTATTCTAAAGGTAGATGATAAGATATGAGCCTTAAATAGGAAAAATCTTACGAAGTTGTGCATTTCATTTTTCAGATGTTTAGCTACTTAATAGAATTTTGAAAGATCTGTGTGCAAATCCAAGGCTAGTAGAGCTGGGTTGTACCAAGTTCAACCTTACCCCAGCAGTCTTTGTTTCCTACTGAAAGTTGATATTTAGTTGAACACTACACTACATTAAATTCTAGATTTTTGATGCCATGAAATTCAAGGGTTTTTGTGTTTTCTTTCAATACAGCAATTCTGTATCTGGCTGGACAGCAGTTCACCAGAGCAGACTGTACCATACCTTTGGACCGAAGAAAAACCTGCAAGTAAGTTAAATTGCACTACTGTTCACACCAGTCCTACTCTGCTGACTTTAAGTAGAATTGCTATGAATTTAAAGAAATTCTAATATAGAACTTTAATTTGGACCTTAGATCTTGGAAAAATCATAAAGTTGGGATTGTGGAAGAGCCTCAAGTCTAGTTTTTTGTTTTGTTTTTTAAAAAACCAAACTTTTGTAAACAGTAATAACTACGCTTACTTCCTGCACCTTAACCTGTGATCCAGTCGTCTTCTGAAGTTGAAATCTACTTCCACAGTCTCATTAGATTTCATAGTAGTTTGGATTAATCTTAGTCATTGCAAATCTGGAGGAAGCTCAGTACTTCACAAAGCTCTAAGACAAAGATATTTTCGGAGGATAGGTCTGGTCTATTTGACTGTTTCCTCCTGCAGTTGTATCTAAACGTGACATCTTAATTCTTGCTGCATTAGTTGTTAGTGCTGATTTGTTAAGAGTTAAGACTTAAGGGTAACCATTACATTTCATTTCCTCCCCTGTCTGAAAGGTAGTGTTAGGAAGTGATCTGTGATTGTCTGTGATCATTCAGGGCTCATTCCTGTAGGTGGCTTTCTAAATTTAGGATTCTAAGCCTGTATTTACTAGCTGCTGTAAAGCTGCTTGGCCATTAAGTGAAGCCACACTAGACAAGTATTATATACTTAGAGTCTAGCAGAATGGCACGTAGTGAATGAGTGAGAATATGTGAAGAGATCTATTGCCCCTGGAAGTTAAAATCACTTCATGACAGTACTTCCACACTGTAGATTTTGTAAAGCATTTCAGTAGAATCTAGATCATCTTGTCAAGTTGGGCTTTTAAAGGGCTCACATCATGAGCAATTGAGCAGGTACCTAAAATGTCATACAAGACACACCAACTGAAGATGGTAAGTTTTTTGACTATCAAAGTGAAGATGGAATGTAAGTGTTCCATTAATACATTGCAACAGATCTTTCAAAGGGATAATTGACTCTCTAAATATTTAGCCTTCAGAGCAAGATGGGAAAAATTGAATGGAGAATTGTGGAGAGGAAGGTGTTGAGGATGGTTTTCTCACCTGTCCATCTAATCCTGTATCCCTTTTTCAGCTCCTATTGGCCAGGCCATTCATCGCTTGCTTCTGATCCAGGCCTTCCGTCCGGATCGTTTGTTGGCAATGGCACATACCTTTGTTTCAACAAATCTTGGAGAGTCTTTCATGTCTATTATGGAGCAGCCTTTAGATCTGACACACATTGTAGACACAGAGGTAATCCACTTGGTTTTTGGGTTTTTTTTAAAGGCTGAAGTCCTGAGGTGGTGCTTACTTGCTTCCACTCACCCTTCTCCTCATGGTATTCTTTTTCTATTTGTTAATGTAAGTCTAACAGTATCATAATGTCTTCATCTGGCCTGAGGGAAGAAAGACTGAGTTTACTGCATTCTCATATTCATGTAGTGACTGATTTGTATCCTTTTAAACCTTTCTGACAACAGGTGAAACCTAATACACCTGTGCTGATGTGTTCAGTGCCTGGTTACGATGCCAGTGGTCATGTTGAAGACCTTGCAGCTGAGCAGAATACACAGATTACTTCCATTGCTATTGGTAAGAATATACATTATTCCATTATCAAAGCATAAATAAAATTGTTAGCTGTAAGAACTTTAGCAAACCTTCTGTCTTTTAGGTTCTGCTGAAGGATTTAACCAAGCAGATAAAGCAATAAACACAGCAGTGAAATCTGGAAGGTAAGTTCTATCTCCTTTTTAGCTAGAATACTGCCTAGTAGAAGGGTAAATGGGAGGGAAGGGGGAAGTAATCTATTCTGCTACTCATTGTGGTGATTATAGCCAGGATCCAAAAGCTGTCCACTAAAAAGCACTTGTTCTGTTACAAAACTTCACAGATGGGTAATGCTGAAGAACGTTCACCTGGCTCCTGGATGGCTCATGCAACTGGAAAAGAAGCTCCATTCCCTGCAACCTCATGCTTGCTTCAGACTCTTCCTTACCATGGAGATTAATCCAAAGGTAGCATCAATTTGAAAATGTGATCCTCTGGTAGAGCAACAACTGGCTGGCAGAGCCAAGAATGCTGCCCAGGAAAGGTTTTCTTACGCCTTTCCACATTAAAGAAAAAGGAGAATACATGCTTTTCAGGGTAATTACTAGCCTTGGCTTCTGATAACTTAATTGTAGCTGAAAACCTCATACCATTTGTTTTGCTGCTTCTCCTAACCTCCAAAGGGCTCACAGTGAGGTTTTGAAGCTAATGCAAACTGTGCTGTTAGAGGGATCTAGTTTAGTGAGGGCTAAAGGAGTTGGATTCAAGTTTATTGATCTTTTCTAGGTGCCAGTGAATTTGTTACGTGCCGGACGAATCTTCGTGTTTGAACCTCCTCCTGGCGTAAAGGCAAACATGCTGAGGACTTTCAGTAGCATTCCAGTTTCTAGAATGTGCAAGGTAAGGCTGCAGCTTGTATAAGTGAAAGAAAATATCAGAATGTGTTCATTAAAGTCTTACCATAGGTGATAAAACCTCAGCATCCAGGAAGCACATTGAATATTGTGTTCTCACAGGAGTGAAGCAGTAGCTGCTGCTTCTGTTGGTAGCATGTATTCAGTTTTGGTAGCAATGTGCCATTAAATCTGATCTTTTCTAGCCTTTTTAGCAGACTTTGATTTTTATCAGTTCACTTGAGTAATAGTTGTATTATTTTTTTTCTCTCCACTTCCTAGTCTCCAAACGAGCGTGCCCGTTTGTATTTCCTCCTTGCCTGGTTCCATGCCATTATCCAGGAGCGCTTGCGCTACGCTCCGTTGGGTTGGTCCAAGAAGTATGAATTTGGAGAATCTGATCTGAGATCTGCCTGTGACACAGTTGATACATGGTTGGATGACACAGCGAAGGCAAGTAGTCTTGTGTACTTAGGTATAGGTTGTGAAGTTCTGGAAACATTTAGTGAGTTAAATGAGTGGGCACAAAAACCTGAGTTCTTAGTTCTTGAATTTGTGAGAGGAGAGGTGAAAAGGATTGTCTCCTGCTACTTGTATTGCATTTTACTTACAGGGACGCCAAAACATTTCACCTGATAAAATCCCCTGGTCTGCCTTAAAGACACTGATGGCACAGTCTATCTATGGAGGTCGCATTGATAATGAATTTGATCAACGTTTGTTGAACACTTTCTTGGAACGTCTGTTCACTACTCTAAGTTTTGACAGTGAGTTCAAACTGGCTTGCAAAGTTGATGGGCACAAAGATATTCAGATGCCAGATGGAATCAGGTACCGTTTTTTCCTTATTCTGATCTCTGTGTGCAACTTTTATTAAAATTCTAAAAAAAAGCAAACCAATCACAAAACCGTAATCTGTATCTCTGTGCTGGAATGTGGGTGTATAAACGTTTGTTTCAGGCAAAGAATTAACCTTGCTATTCTAATAGGTGAAGCCTTCTAATGAGTATTAAAACTCTGACTTGCAGGCGTGAAGAATTTGTCCAGTGGGTTGAGATGCTGCCAGATACACAAACACCATCGTGGCTGGGTCTGCCAAATAATGCAGAGAAAGTTCTTCTCACCACACAAGGTAAAACCAGAACTTTAACAATGTGTTCCATACGTCATGAGGCCACTATTTTAACTAAAAAGCAGAAGAGAAGCATTAACCCTGCTGAAGAGTTGATAGCTTTCCCCTCATCCCTCAAGTAGTCAGTTTAACTTCTGCAAGGTGAGACAATCGAGTCGATTGAAAACCGAAGTTTGTGAATTAAAAAACTGGTTACATTCAGCGCTGCAGCTGTCAAGCTCCCATCTTGATTCTGGGAAGCTTCATTGTCAGCTCCAGAGCCACCTGCAGCTGGGTAGTTCTGAGTCTTGGCTCTAGACTAGGGAAAAAGAGAAGTCCTAGTTCTTGCATGTAGTAGGATGTTTTCATCTTGATGCCACTGCTTCTCTGACTAACAGCACATCTTCTGTCTTAGGCATCGATATGATCAGTAAAATGCTGAAAATGCAGATGCTAGAGGATGAGGATGATCTAGCTTATGCAGAAACTGAGAAGAAGACAAGAACTGATTCTACATCAGATGGTCGCCCAGCCTGGATGAGAACACTGCATACCACTGCCTCCAACTGGCTTCACCTTATCCCACAAACTCTAAACCATCTGAAGAGGACTGTGGAAAACATTAAGGTAAGCACTACTTTTTATCTTAATTTGTGCACAGGAAGTGCATGAGTTCTGGTGCATTGGAACAAGTGCATTGTCATTTGCAAGTCCCAATTAAACTGTTTGGGGGCACAATGGAACCTGTGTCAATGCTGATTCTGACTGTCGTAGCTACGTAATGCCCTGCTGGGTTTCTTGAAACGCTCTTAAAAGTTGATTTATGTCTTCTGGGGATTATTTGGAGAAATACAATGGCAAACTGTCTATCAACAGTACCAATTCTGAAGCTGCTCTGTGATCAGGTAGCAAAAAAACAAAGTCTTCCTGTTGTACTTGTAGCACACTGACTGCTTATGATACTGCCTTTATAGCCAGCACATGTTAATTGCTGCTAAAATTTAGTGATGGTCAGCGAGGGGAGACAGGGCAGCAGCTTCCACTACCTGGGAACAGAAATTGCAAGGGCTGGAGGGAACTTTTGAGATGTGGACAGGGGTGCCCTAAGCTCTGGTTTGGGCATTAGCTCCCCAGTTGAGTGTGCCTGTGATTGCCTTACTGCGTCTAAGGACTTACCTTTTGTTGCTAATTAAAAGAAATCCAGAGTTGATTGGAAGGAGCTGCACTGTGCATTAATGGTTCAACTAAGGCTTCTACATTCCTGTTTCTCCAAAGGAGAGGAGACTTTTGGTTGTGAGAGAGTCTCTGCAATCACTCTCTGCACTGTAGGCTGCATCTGCAGACATTTACTGCTGGTACTCACAGTGTTACCAGTCAGTCCATCCAAGATTTTGGGGTTGGTTTTTGTAGCAGTTTTTCAGGAAGAACTTTGATCTCCAACTTCTCTTTCAATGTTTTGACAACCAGGATCCTTTGTTCCGATTCTTTGAGAGAGAGGTGAAAATGGGAGCTAAGCTGCTGCAGGATGTTCGTCAGGACCTTGCAGACGTGGTTCAAGTGTGTGAAGGAAAAAAGAAACAGACCAACTATTTGCGTACGCTTATAAATGAGCTGGTGAAAGGTACAGTAATTCTAATTAGCATCTCCCAGTGCACTCTTTGCCTATTACACTCTATAAATGACAGGCTGTTATGTTCAGCAGCTTAAAAAAAAATGCCAGAAAATTGGGATTGATTTTACCCTTTGACACAAGCAATACTAATTCCAATTAGTTTGGTTTGGGATTTCAAGTGGAGGTAGTTAATATTAGTCTTGTTTGTACAGTTTTTATCAGCAACCTAATTTCTAAGCTGCAATCTTACTAAGTTCTTTCAGTCACTGAATTGTGAGGTAACAAAGTTAGTTGTACCAAAAAATGAGTAATGTTTTTCCTGTAAAATCTCCTAGAAAATATTCAAGTTCTCTAAACTTGTTTCAAGATTGTACATAAAGGTGGAATTTTCATAGAGTCCTGCTTCTAGTAATACATCCACATCTGCTGTCTGCTCTGAACAAAAGCATTTCCTGAAACACAGATACTTGACCTCTTCAGTTTTTTGTAGAGAACTCAAATCTTCATAAAAACTTGAAGAATAGTTTATAGCTGTGTGTAGCTGAAGCTGCTGTTGAAGGGTTTCTGTAACTGGATGGCATTTCAAATAGTAGACCTGGAGAGAGACCATTTGCTCTTTAATCCTTGAAACTGCTTTCACCTTCTGAGGAGCATTTTAAGTTAGAGGCTGATATCCTGGTCCGAGTCTTAAATGGTTCTTGGGAGAAAAAGCAAAGCATCAAAATAGTGTGTAATTCCAGCTTGTATGCAAACCAAACTTAAATCTAATCACCTTTTTTTCCACAGGTATTTTGCCTCGTAGCTGGTCTCACTACACCGTCCCAGCTGGTATGACTGTTATTCAGTGGGTGTCTGACTTCAGCGAGCGCATCAAACAGCTGCAGAGCATTTCCCAGGCAGCTGCTTCTGGTGGAGCAAAAGAACTAAAGGTATCTCCTGCTGACTTCTTCTGGAGGTTACCGGGGGAGCTGTGGAGCTGCTTCATGGACTCCTCACGTCAAGGCTTCTAGATAGTTCCTCAGGCAGAACAACCACAGTCGATATTCTCTGAAATGTACTTGAAAATGCCATTGAGTATCTCCTGACATCAAAATGGTGGGGTTCGGCAGGCTAATGTTTGTACAGATTAGAGGGAAATGGTATTTTAGAAGGACAGAAAACATAGCCTTAGAGTAAAAAGCAGTTCAACAGTTCCAGTAGCAGCAGGAAATATTTACTGTAACTAGATTGCTGAAGTAATATTCATGATAATCATTAATTAATACTGCAGCTGATACATTTTTGTTGTTGTTGTTTCCCCCTCAAATAGAACATCCACGTGTGCCTCGGAGGCCTGTTTGTCCCAGAGGCATATATTACTGCTACAAGACAGTATGTTGCCCAAGCAAACAGTTGGTCCCTTGAAGAACTCTGTCTTGAGGTCAACGTTACAACTACACAGAACGCAGTGCTGGACGCCTGCAGTTTTGGAGTCACAGGTAAACTTAACAGAAAATAAGGGGCCTTGCTCTAAAATATTTTCAGAAGCTTCTGGTATTAAACAGGCTGTATCAAATGAAAAAGATTGTAGAATTGCAAAAGTTAATACACACTTTCTGAAGCTGTTTAAAGACTAGATATTATTTAGTAGGGAAGTACAAATGGTAATAAACCTCAGACTCGTGTCTGTAGGTATGGAAGCAGCACTGGATAGTGTATCTGCTGCATCCTCTTTGTTATGCACTGTGAAATACTTCACTCTCATTTAGGGGGCTTAGCCCTGCAGTGATACATTGGGAAACAACGTTTGGATGTAGGAAAGCTCTTGGAACTCTCAGGTCTGTTTCCTTTTACAGGCCTGAAGCTTCAGGGAGCTACATGCAGTAACAACAAGCTGTCGCTTTCAAATGCTATTTCGACTGTACTCCCCATCACACAGCTTCGCTGGATCAAGCAGACAAATGCTGATAAAAAAGCAAACGTGGTAAGTATGGATAAAAATAGTTTTTAAAAGAACTATCATAATTAAGATATGCTTAGCAATTATTTTTCCCTGAAGCTTTATCGATACTTTTATCAGGCACCACAAATCAAATTGGTCTTTTTTCATATTCTCAGTGTCAGTTCGTACCTAAATTCCAAGCCAGCAGCAAACAGACCTAGTGTTACCTCGGTCATTCCTTTGTAGTTGGATAAGGAGGAGAAGCATCCAAAAATACACTATTCAGGCTAAAAACTTGAATTTATACCTATAAAGAATGCTGTGCTTTAGGTCAATTTATTAGGCTTGGGGGTTTTTTTTCTCATATTTTGAGTATTGAGTTATCGGAGACTAAATTCCCATCTCATAAATAGCATGTAGTATTACAGGCACTTCTTCCACTCTTCATCAACCTTCCATAACTCTTCTTCTTCTATATTCATGTTTTTCCCCAGGTTACTTTACCAGTTTATCTGAACTTCACTCGTGCTGATCTGATTTTCACAGTTGACTTTGAAATCGCTACCAAGGAGGATCCCCGCAGCTTCTATGAACGTGGCGTGGCAGTTCTGTGCACCGAGTGAAAAAACTTGCTTTGCCTGTAGTCGTTGTCAGTCGTCTGTGTAGTGTTCACCTGTACTTTGTAACAGGGTTAGGTTGTCAGATGGATTTGTGTTAAGTTGACTGGAGAGAAAGAGGGCAGGGCATTGGGAAGCTCACATGGTTAGATGGCTTCGGAGGAAAGTTGGATGAGATGTTTAGATGGTTCCTGGTAGATGTGATATTTGATGGATTATGTTATATGAAATAAAACCCATAAAGAAAACTTTTTGACTCTCTATTTCTGGAAAAACAGCTCTTAGCGTGATTTTTTTGGACTGGAAGAACTGTTCCTTTTGATCTTTTCAGAGAATAACCAGCCAGGAGTTGGTATTCCAGCAGAGCGTTGACCTTCCTGTGGCTCACTCAGCAGCTGGTCTAGTCACCTCCAGGGACAAGAACCTGGGAATGTCCATCTTCAGCACGGTAAGACACAGCCTGGCATTACCTGCTGTGACACCTGGTGATGCTCTGTGCATTGTCTGTGATGATCTGGCTTCTGCTTGAAGTGCCTTGAGATGATGCATTCGGGAGTTTGAGTATCCTAAACAAGACTTTCTTATCCTATTACTGGTCACAGGGCTTCCTCTTTCTTAAGCTGTTTTTATGGTGAAGGAAGCCTTTGGTTTCATGTGTTAAAAGCCCAGGAGGATAGTATTAAATGCTTGAACAAGGAATTACAACATTTCAGAGACTCACACGTGACCCGCTGTTGCTAGCTCAAGGAAGCAGTTGCTTGGGTTGCATGTTTTGGGTATTTGCTTGCTCACCCAATTTAGGATGAGAGAAAGCATTTCTACCCTTCCCACCATCCTGTCAGAAAAACTGTCCTCTCTACCAGTGGGTAATACCAAGTGTTCAAAGATGGATATGAAAGATACAGGTGCATCAGTCTCAAAAGAGACATCTGCCTGCCTTCCAGGGGTTTCTCCTACAGAAGCAGTGACTTTTTGAACCTACATCAAGTGGTTTTGCAGCACAGGGCTGGGCTGGGCAAAAAAATTATTATCAGAGCCTGTCTCTGTTTCTAGTTACTAAAGCAGAATTCTTGTTGTCTGCCCTCCCTGTGCTGTTCTGTAGGTAACCTCGAGGTTGAACTGTCCTGTCTGGCTTTATTACTTCATAAAGAACGAGTCCCAGACCCTCATGTAACCTTTGTCTGCTGCGTGTAGTTCTCATACCCAGTTGTGGGGAACAGAAATGGGAACTACATGCAGCAGCTAAAATCAAATTTAATCACAGTACAATATGCTTGTTCTCTTTCAGCCTCTATAAATATCTGTCACTCCCTCCAGGATCATTTCAAATATACAATATTTGAATAGCAGTTGCAGTGAGAAGCATTAGGTTAGATTTGGCCAAGCTGTAGCACTCAGCAGCTCAGCTGAACACACACCTTCCTTTCAGCAATTACTTTTCATGTGTAGCTCAGTCTCTGGGCTGTGGTACCAGCTGACAGCTACTATTTTACAAAATTTTCAGTGATACCAGTTCCACGTGCTATCAAGGATGAGCTAAGAAATTCTCAAATATGTTCGAAGTAGCTACAGCTTCCTAAAACAGCTCTTTATATTAACTTCTGCATTAGGTCTGCATTAACAAAAGATGTGTTTTTCACAGAAGTTAATCTACAGTTGGATTCTCATACTCAATAAGCAGACTTTGGAAGAGTGAGTATATACTGTCCCACGTGGCTTACCTTGCAACTTGTCTCCTGATTGCTCCTGTATTGTTTTTTTCCTAGTGGATTATTTATTTTGGAATGCCCCGCTAGTTCAGTTTTGTTTAGCCTCAGATGAGGTGGTGGAAACCCTTCAGCAGGGTATGAACTTCCCTGATGCAGGGCTGAACCTTCTGTTTTTAAAGCTTTGCACAGCTCTTCTAGAGATCTCTCTGGCCTAGTTGCAGTACACATAAATCTATTAACTGCAAGATTTTGGGTGGGTTTTTTTGTTTGTTTTACAGCTACCTTCACCGTGGTCACTGCAGTTCTTTGCTGCTGCACAGTAGCTTGTGTCTTAGGGGAAAGGCCCCTGAATCTCATTGTTCCATCCAGTTTGTTTCCAAGGTGATTAAAAACTATCTCCCTACCTCCGGTTTGAGGATAAGGATGAAAGTAAATTTGCTTTAATAAATTAAATATGTAGCTGTTAGTATATAACTTTGAGCCTTGCGCCCTTCTGGTATCTCAAGTGGCAAATTAAAAACCTCTGCCAGTCACACAGAACAAATGCTTCCACAACTAGTTGGTACCAACATATTTGAACCCATCGCTTTACTTTTATAGACAGTAGCTCCCTTTCCACATAAATGGACCCCCCAGACTCTTGAGGTGAGAAAAGAAATGGTACAGGAGGGGGAGATCAGGGATGGAGTTTTTGCTGACTGAGCACCTTCCCATCCACACTTCTGCAGCTCCTGCCTTGTCACTGAGGAAGAGGAGCGCTTTCAGCTCACGTATTCAACTCCACCTTGTAAACTCTAACCTGGCAGCTATACCAGGACCATATGCCTAAAACATTGTCCAAAACCAGAACAGATACATTAATAGCAGAAGACAGCTCCTCCCTGCTTGAAGAAAAAAAGGAGGGGTGGGGGAGAAAAGCCTTTAGGTGCTGACAGTTCAGCTTCATGCAATTCAGTAGTTTGTAGTCAAACCTGCAAGACCAGCCACGGAGGGCAAGTAGATGAAGAGCCAAACCCCGACATGAAGCAGGTGGGACATAAGCTATAGCTATTAAAAACTAATCTCAACCCTGCACTCATTCCTCCTTCCCTCCTCAACAAACTCTTGTGCTACAGGTTGGGTTGGTTTTTTGTTTTTTGAAGAAAACACCGAGAACTGAGCAGGTGCCTCCCAGCACTGGATAGAGGAATGGGGGCAATGCTTCCAATGGTTTATTCATACCTCAGAGTAAAGCTGCACGGAATTTCTTCCTTCGTAGTTTTTCACTGGCACCCTCTGGCAGGGGGATCCCTTTTTTCCTTTTGATGAAGGGCTGTTCTGCCGTGGCGGGTCCGGGCTGCGCAGCGCCCAACCCTGGGACCACAAAGGGATCTGCAGCAGCTGAAGACCCATCATGACTCATCAGCAACAAGCTGTCGGGTGCCAGAGACATGGAGGTAAAGGCTTCTGTGGCTCTGGTGAGCTCAGGTGACTGCACCAGACTTCGCTGCAAGTCCTCCTCTTGACTAGGAAGCTCCAGAGGTGCTTTATGGTCATTTACTGTCTGCATTTCACTGGCTTCTGTTCCTGGGCACAACCAGTCCGGAGGTTTAGGAAAGGACTCACCGTCATCTGAAGTATCAGCATCCTCCAAAGCCATCGCTTTTGGGGCACTGTTTGCCCGTGGTGCAAATTCTATATTATTAAAATAATTCAAGCTGCAGTCAGAGTCAATGGATGCATCTTCTATATCACCATCGTAAGGATCTGAAAACTAAAGGAAAGGTTTCTCTAAATATGGTAGATGCTTATTTGTCTCTAAAAAAAGAGAAAGCAAGACACAGCAGGCTTTAAAACCACTTACAACCTAAGTCACAGACTTACTGTGGAAGTTTTTTTTCTCTTTACCCCCACATTCCCGCCTATATTTTAATTTTTGGGTGCTACACTGAGAACGGGCTGCTGTAAAACAGCCCAACCTACTTGGAGTCCTCTGGAGTCCCTCGCTTTCCTGAGTCCTCCAGCAAGTAGGCGAGGCATGACCTGTGTAAGAGAAGTTAATATGGGTTTATAAACACCTGGCTATGAATTATTGATCAAAGTAAAAGCACAGTAGGTAAAAATTGCAAAGAAGAGGAAGGCAGCTTGACCCCTTGCTAAAAGATAGATAGTAAAGAGGGTATCTCAGCCTAACGTTTGAAGGCCCAGGAAAGTTGGCCTAAAATAGAGGGACTGAGGAGAGTTATGGTCTTACTGGACTTAAAACATTGCTATAAAGCAAAGAAAGAGTCATTGTGTACCTTACCACCAGAAAAGTAAATCAAACCAGCCTTTAACTAACAGTAGAAAATAGGTATTGTAGAGTTTAGAGAGCTTCCCTCCCACTCAGGTCCCTTTTCCTTCTTTTGTGTAGGGGTGATCTGAAATTCTTCCTCAGTAGCCAAATTACACATTTGCTGTCCTTCAGAGAGCTCTGGAACTAACACGGGCAAACCCAGTCCTTTCAGTCACTCTCAGCACCGCTGCTGTAACACTGAGGTTCCTGGACACGGGCTTGAACTTCCTTCATGAGTTTATGCTCAAGAACATTCTGAAACAGGGCTTAAAGTCTGAGTCTATTAAAAAAGAAAAGAAAGCGAGCTATGCAGGGAGACTCCCTTTGACAAGCAAATCCCAGTCACACCAAGAGAAAAAGCACAATACAAGGAAAGCCCTCCTTCAGGAGGATCCACCAGAGCTGCTCCAGGAGCAGTCGCTGCTGTCCCTGCTCTCGGTGGGGAGGGCACAGCTGATACAAAACAGGGCTTGGCCAATTTGGACTCCTCACAGCAGCAACCTGAAGGCTTTAGTGGAGGAGCTGAAGCCCAAGCCCATTTCACAGAATCACAGAATGTTCTTGGTTGGAAGGGACCTCTGAGATCATCAAGTCCAACCACAAAAAAAAACCCAAAACAAACCAAAAAAAGCACATCACACCCACCCCCAAACAGACACAAACCAACAATCCCAGGCACTAGAGCATGCCCTGAAGAGCCATGTCTTCATGTTTCTTAAACACCTCCAGGGTTGGTGACTCCACCACCTCCCTGGGCAGGCTGTTCCAGGGCCTGACCACTCTCTCAGTAAAATAATTCTTCCTAATATCTAATCTAAACCTCCCCTGCTGCAACTTCAGACCATTTCCTCTGGTCCTGTCACTATTCCCTTGGGAGAAGAGGCCAACACCCAACTCTACAGTTTCCTTTCAGGGAGTCGTAGAGGGCAATGAGGTCCCCCCTCAGCCTCCTCTTCTCCAAACTAAACATGCCCAGAATTTTTCTGGACACTGTGTTCTTATGCTAGTTCAAGGACACAGACTTCACCCAAAGCCAGTGAAGAAAAGCAGCTTCTGTTTCTTCAAAAAAACCCAGAAATCCCCCAGCTCTGGCCTGGCAACCACTTCAGCACCCTTGGTGAGAGCAACCAGCTCTATGTCCAGGCTGGAACCTTTGCAAGCCCCATCATCAGAGTCCAACCAGGCAGCTGGGCTCCCAGCCTTGCTTCTCCCAGAAGGAGGCCATGGACATCTCCAGCTTCCCCCTGTGTTTTCTGGAAGGGGAGCTGGTAGATTCCCAGCAGACAATTTCTCTAAGCCAGAGAGCACAGCAATTCCCATGGACTGACAGCGAGCATCAATTCTGAAACGCTTTTGCCCAGAAATCAAGTATTTAGTTCTCTACTCCAGAATCAGGTCTTTTTTCCACCAACTTTAAACACACAGTTTTCACACAACAATGTTCAGGAATTACCAATATTCATAAGTAGCCACCACAGGAACCGAGCTGCTCTCAGTTCTCATCCAAAACAGACACTCAGAAGGTAGAGGTTCTCCACTCTGAGCTGTGGAAGTCCCATTGGCCCAGAGCTGCTGAAACTGAAGTGCCAGAAACAGCCGAGCTCAGCTTTAAGCCCTTCTTAGCAGAGAAGTGCTCCTGCTGCATTTGTCTACCTCAACCACCAACACTTTCCTGCCTCATCCCCCCAGAACATGAAATTTTGCTGAAATTAATAACAGCCAACATCAGAGGTGGGGTTTTTCCACCCCACTACAGCTTTCCTTCTACAGTCACAAATCCAACAACCCCAGCAACCACATCTTGGACTCTCCCTGCTGAGGCTGAAGGAAGAGCTGGGTACCCATCAGGGAATCTCATCACCATCAAAGTACTTCAGAGTCAGGTCTTACCTCCATCCTGGCTTCAGGCTCGGACTCCGTACTCGACTCTACCACACACTTCTGCTGCAGAGGAGGAAGGGAAAGAAATGCTGCTCAAAGCAGAGGTCACCGCAGCTTTGGGATGAAGCTGAAGTTCTAGGTCAAACTTCAGATGCTGTGTTTCTCCAAAGCTTTCCCATCTGAAGACAGTTCGTCCTTCCAAATATCCCACATTTGTGGTGCTCGTTGGGTTGTGCAAGTGAGACATAAGGGGAAAATAGAAATCTTCCTTCCCTCCCTCCTCTCCCTCAAAAAATACAATGGGAAGTTCTCTAGAACATGCCTTGCACTTGCCAGCAGCAGTAATTCCAGGTCAGTAAATAACATTGCAAAATCATGGTTTTTGATTTGAACTGAAGTTTTGTTTGGTTTTTGGCTTTCGCTGGGCCTACATCTCAGAAATAGAGCTGCAGATAACTAACTATGCCCTCAGTTTTTCCCCAAAGCTCTTGCTACAGAGACCCTGCAAACAAACACCCACCCCTTATTCCCCAGGTGGTGGCACAGGACTGGAATGGCTTCCTCCCTCCCTCCCTCCCTCCCTGTTTCTTCACAGGTGACACCGTTTGAATTAATTCATTCACACCTGTTCTTCATGCAGCCTTCTCCAGCAGAGCTGGCTGCACGACCAGGCTAATGGCAAAGCAAATAATACTTTCTAAAATATATTTTGAGAGCAGCAGCAATTAGAAAACAGTTACCGTGCATTTGTGTCCTGGTCTGTCCACGTAGTCTCTGCTTTTAACAAAGTCCTTCACTTCCTCAGCATCTACTAAAACAAGCAGAGGGAGGAAAGCACATCAGAGAAAAATCTTCTAATAGATAAATTGCCCAGACAGAGGAACTCCCTTGGTGCTAGAAAGGCCGGTCAGTCCTTCACAAAGGCTGTGGTGAATTTTCAAAGGCAGCTTCTCTTTAAAAAACAAACAAGAAGCTGCTACTGTCTTCTACCAAAATACTGACTTGATTCACTGGTCTTTCACACAGAATGAGAAAAATACATTTTTTTTTTTAAATAAAAGCAGCTTATACTCTGTAAAGTAGATTCCCCAGACACCCATTTTTGGGGTGTTTTTTGGCACTAGAAGTTTTCTGAACCTTCAAATAGGTGTTTGTACTCAAGACACGATACCAGACTAGAGAGGAACAAACACAAAGCCATGCTGAGAGTCAGCCCTCCATAGAACCATTTCGGTTGGAAAAGACCCTTGGGATCATCAAGTCCAACCATCTACCCTACTCTACAAAGTTCTCCCCTACACTATATCCCCCAACACCACATCCAAACCACTCTTAAACAAGTGCAGGGATGGTGACTCAACCACCTCCCTGGGCAGCTTATTCCATTGCCCAACCACTCTTTCTATGAAAAACCCATCCCAGCCTTCCCACCCTGGCACTCAGTGCCCCCACCCCGGGCTCTGGCACAGGTGCCCTCTTCTCCCCGTACCATCCAAGGGCTTCCCAGCCCTACACCTTTTCCGCCTCTGCCTCTTCTTGACTGAAAGCATCCTGTTCCCAATCTCTTCATCTTCTGCCAGCTTCATAGACTTGACCTCCAGCTGCCCCACCTCCTGTGCATGTCCTGCTCAGCTCCCTCAACCTGGAGGCTTCACCTCTTCTGAAAAAGGTGGAGCAAAGCAAGGAGAAAGAGCCCCGTTGAGTTTGTGTCCAGGCTTGGGGTGGGGCAGAGCCAACGTTCTCTTCTGTGACAGAGGCTCTTGTTTATACCCGGTGCTGTGGCAACCAGGGTCAGCTGGCCTGGGTGTTTACCCCATGGAGGAGTCTCACCTGTGGGGAGGAGGGGGCAGGTGACCCAAAACGGTATTCCATCCCACCTGCCATGCTGAGGATAACAGCTGAGGGATCAAAGGGTCTGGAGCTTCTGCATCTTCAGTGACTGATGCCTGAGGTGAAACCTGTCTGTTTGTCTCCCTTTGATCCTCATCTGTGCTTCCTGAATCTAATTCCTATCCCAAGTCCAGTCTGGGACCTCCATGGCAACTGCTGGTGACATCTTCCTGGGAACTTTATATAGTCATATATATATATAGTATCTATTTCATTTTTTCTTTTTATTTTATTATTAATATTTCATTAAACTAGTTTAATTTTTTCTAAACTCCTAAGTCTCTTTATCTCTCTGCTTCCTCTCCTTGGAGCAAGCGTTGGAGGAGAGCATCTGTCCTGTTGTCATTGGGTAATCTGTCCCAAACCATGACAAGACCTGGTGGACAGAGATACAACTTTCCCTTCTCCTCTCTTTCTATCTTTTGTAGCCCCATTTCTTCACTCAGCCTTCAGATTGACAGAAGATAATCAACAGTCAAAGGGGAAAACACTACCCCTTCCAGAAGCAGCCAGGAGATTCAAAGATGGTTCCTCCTGCCATTTCCTGCAGCAGATGAATTCCTGTCTGTTGGATGGACAGCTGTGGTTGGACACTCAGTGCTTTCTAAACTCTTGATCACTTCCAATCCACCGGTTGGGATTTGGAGGACTTAGATACCCTCATCCTTACTTGCCATCACTCTCTGAGAAAGGAACAAGCAAGCCCCTGGGGAGGTGACAGAGAGAGCAGCTGCACTGGGAGCAGCTCACAAACTCCACAAGATTCACACCCCATGTCTGCCACCAGCTGTGCTACAGCCTCTCACATGCACTTCTGCCCAGATACCTCCTTTTCTTCCCAGACATCTCCTTACCATCTCTATCCAAGCCAGGAGTATCTGATGGTTCTTCCCCCTCTTTGGATTCTCCAACTACTATCAAAACAAAACAAAACAAAACAACAAAAAGTCCCATCCAACTTCCCCCAACACCTCCCACCACTGAGGTGGGAGCTAAGAAGGACTGTGTCAGGGCCTGCAGTGCCAGTGGAGTTGAGTGAGTGCATACAATCACCATCCTTAATCCAAACACATGGCTTGGAGTCATTCCTCCCCCAAAATTAGCTTTACAGGCACCAGCTGATAGCAACAAGGCCCTGGCATGTGGGGCTCAAGAGACCTGTTGGTTTGCAAGAGGTTACAGAAGAGATGGTGACAGAAAGATTGAGACCAGGGCAAGGTTTGCACAATGAACCCTGCCAGTACCCATCTGGGTGGGGGTCGGGCAGCAGAGGTACAGTCACACAACACATGTCATGTTTCCACAGAAAATTTTGGGTTTCCACTTTCCAAAGCACACAGGTAACACCATGGCTGAGGCAGGGCAGCTTCCAGCCATTCCCAGTTGGGGAGGTGTGAAGGAGGAGAGTGGCCAGAGGCACAGAAATGCTCCCTTAGGCTGTTTATCATTTACCATATTGCTGCTCGGTGCTTTGGCTCTCCTTGTCACTCTTGGAAAAAGCCCTTGACCCTGCAGAGACCTTGTGCCAGCCACAGGGAGCTCTGGTTTCCCCTGAGTCCAGGTTCTCTGGCCACCTGAGAACACACTTCTTCTTTTCAAAGGCATCACTCCTTCTCTGACCCACGGGTGGCCGCCGTCTCGCTGCGTCGCAGGGTGTCAGCGCTGTCAAAGCCTCTCTCAGCTGATCAGTTCAGCCTCCACGTTATAACTTTGCATCTAATAAATCACACAGGCATCTCTAAAAAGGTTCTTCAAAGAACTAACACCCACGTCCATTTGAAATACAGTTGACTTCGACACACAGATACAAAACATACTAGATTGCCCGCTGTGAAGTAAGCTGGAGGAAAAAAACGTAGAAAAGTCTTTTTTCCAAGAGGAAAAATAACCTTAAAGCTCTGGGGCTGGGGCCAGCAGAGCTCAGATCTTGCAGAGCAGACACTGAAGCTGGAGGAGAGGCTGCTTGAGGTTGAATGACCATCAGGGAAGGGCCGTGTCTTGCTTCTTGCCTGCAGAGCAGCCAGGACTGCCACCTTTGGGAGCAGATTTAGGTGGTGGTTTATGTTAATCTTGAGTTATTAAGTAATAATTCTGAATACCTATTAATCAATAGAAATTATTATGATTTAGCTGCAGATTGTGAAGTGTGAGCAGGGAACTGATTCACAGCAAACCATGTTTGACTCACAGATATCTTGTTCCAGCCAAACCTCCCACTATAAGAAATGCCAAGGGACAAACGGGGGCTTTTGGCTCTCCCCCCACACGCAGCTCTGCAGCCATCTGGGTGCTCCAGCTGGGGCCTGGGGGCTGAAACCAAAGCAATCAAGCAAGTAATAATTTTTCCACATGGAAACAAGAGAAGTTGAACTCTTAGGAAAAAAAAAACCTGAATGTTTGAATGAAAATAACCTCACCTGAATGGTGTTTTTAGGGCTCATCCTCCTTTCCTATTGCTCACTGGAGAGCAGACTGGAGGAAAAGCACAGGAGACTAAAGAACTGAGCAGGAAGAAAACTCTTGAATTCTCATGATTCCATTTGATGAATGTTATAGTCTGTCTATACAGCTCTACAGCTGATTTCAGACTGAAATGGTCCACCCAGTCACTGGTGTTACAGCACGTGCTGAGAGCTGAAGTCAGCATCTGCAAGGAATGTCTGCACTGAGCTAGCATGACCCTCCCCTCCCTCAGGGAGCTGCCCTGGGCAACAGCCTTAACATTTGGCTTGGCTTCCCGGAGCATTTCGTAACGTCCTGGTCCTGGAGATGGTGAAATGCTGATGGCTGTACTGTCAGGGAAGGTACCTCGTGCTCTCCTCTCAAGCAGAACCCATCTGACAGGGCTCCGTGGTGTGTGGGCACAAGAACTGGTCCCTTTTCATGGCACACAGCATTCCTTCAGGGATGGAGCCTGGAATCTTTAGCTGGAGTTTTGCTCTTTAAAAAAGAGGGGAGAACATGATCTGGCCACACAATAGAGAGTGCTGGAAATAACAGCTCATACATCAGCTGGGAGCTTTTGGCAATGAAGATGCCGGACACATACAGATTTGCACAAATTACAGGAGAAAAATAAAAAAGATCTCTTCTCCTCTCAGAGCACTGTCAAAGCCAGGTACCTTTTATGACTACATGAACAGAACACCATGGGACAAAGAGGTGTATTCCCTAAATTCCTTATACTTCATTTTCAGATCTGCCTCAACGTATGTAAGCTTTAACAAAAAATAACATCTGCATTTTAGAAAATTACTAAAATCAAGTATATTGTTCCAAATTGCTAAAACATAGCAAAGGCATTTAGGCTATTAACTCCAGCAGGGATTAGCATGGCAAGGCCTCTAGATGATCTACTGAAGAAAATGAGCAATAGTCAGCACATCACATACCACCTTTATAGCCTGGCTCAAATGGCTCAGTAACAGGCTGGGAGGCAACAAGAATATCCCATAATATCCCACGTCACTACCTCATCCTCTGCTAATTATAGCTGTTCCCATTTCCCTAGAAAAAACCCAGGGAGTCTGGCAGAGGGGTTGGCTCTCCCCAGAAGCCTTGCCCTCCCAACCCCATCAACCAGTGCTCCTTTTAAGATCCTAAGAGAGAGAACAATAATTGGGACAGCGAGATGGACTTTGTCCTCCTTAATCACCTAAACTCTTCAAGGCCCTCAGCTGCAGCTGCCTGGGTGTGTAGCTTCAGCCTAGATCTACCACAGGATTTCATGAAGTGAGCGGGACGCAGCCCCATCCCTAACAACCAGGATTTTGAAGCTTTAATTCTACTACACAACTTCAACCACTGCACAAGGGAACGTTAGGGTAACTTCAGAAATTCCACAGTACATGAATGACAGGACCAACTATTCTGGGTATTATTACAATATATTAGTATTATTAGTAGTATCACCACCAAACCTACTTTAGCCTTCATGAAGGTTTTTGTTGTTTTTCTTTTCTCCAGTGTGTTCTAGAATTGGAAACGTTTGCTCTCTTCACAGAGGTCACTGTTACACTGCTGCAGAGCAGCTGTAATGGGGTTCTCCAGAAATCCCACAGATCTTGAAGACTCGGTCTCCATGGGTGAAGGGCATTCAGACTCTGCAGCAGTTCCTGATCTCTGAGACACCTCACGTGATTCCACCAATTTTGATGGAAAAGCAGCTGTCTCCTTAACAATTATTTCCACTGGCTTTTGAAAATCCTTTTCCAGATCCATATAAATATCACAGTGGTATTCTGTAACTGGCAGGACTGAGCTTCCAGGTGTAAGAACAAGTTGTGGATCTTCTAAGTGGAAAACATTCCCCAAACCTGCCTCTGGTATGCTGTAGAGCAGAGTTTTAATTCCTTTCTGATGTTTCCCACCAGTGAAATTCATACTGCAGCCTGCATGAAGCGATCCATCTTCTGAGCAATGACAATAAGCACCTAAAAACTAAAATGACCACAAGGTGAGTTCTGTGCTGCCAGGTCCATTGCCCAGCGAGGGAATCCCTGAGACACCTGGGTGAGAGGTTTCCTCTGCAGAATTCCAGTGCCCAGAACTGTCTGCCACGGAGAAGCAAGAACGTTGGAGAGCATTTTAGCAAGTAGAGGACAACCCCCCATGGCACTTGGCAGGAGAGACTGTCACTGCCAGCAGTTCATAAATCATCCTATGCACCCTTTTATTTAAATTCTACTTTGCAACAGAAGCATGTGAACACATTTTTTAATACCACATCAAGAAAAACTAGGGAACGGTACTTTAAATGGCCTCTCCTCAACAGGAAAAAAAAAAAAAGAGAGAGAGAAGGGGTGTGGGGGTTTTTTGGCTTTAAAACCATTATGGAATAGTTGCCCAGAGAAATGTTCAAGGCCAGGCTGGAAGGAGCTTTGAGCAACCTGGTCTGGTGGGAGGTGTCCCTGGAACTTGATGATCTTTAAGGTCCCTTCCAACCCGAACCATATTGTAATTCTATGAATCTGTTTTCTTTCTACTACAGAAAGGCAACTCAACAGCACCATGTACAACTAGCCATGGAAGGAAAAAAAGACATAGTGAAATATAATTTGAAACCATACTTGTGTATTTTGAAGTACTAACAGTGAAATGCCTGGCCAACAGTTCAAATCAGAGGAACCTTGTGCTGTGTAAAGCCAAGCACCCTCTGCCCTACACCCTCCTCTTCCTCATCCCCCCATGGAAACATCACCTTGGTCTGAAAGAAGGCACGTCTCCGACTCCTCTTCACATCGCTGCTGCTGAGGATGCTGAAGGCTCCCCTGATACACCCGCTCCTCCTCAGACCAGCCATGCTTCGCATGAAGTTTTATTCACAGGGGGTTTTTTTAGCCTTAATTTAAAAAAAAAAATTACAATGTTTTATACAATTTGCCAGCACAGAACTAACTATTTGTCCGAAATCACTTTTCATGGCCCAGTATGACTTACTCAGATTTTCCTAGGGACGGTTTACTTTGTTGAAAATAAAGAATATTTTAAAAAGATCAGAAGTATCAGAAACACACAGATCTGGAATTCAGGTCACTCTTTCTTTAGGGTCCCCTCATCATTAAGCAAATCCTGGTATAAGGAAAGTTTCAATTTAGGCACAGGCAGGAGACCATCTGAAATTAGCTATTTGCCAGAGCTTCCATTGTCAAATTAAGACCTCCAAATACAAATTAAGAACATGAATAAATTAACATGTCATAGTTAGCTGTTAATGAATGCAAAATAGCTGCACAACTCTTCATCAGCAAGACACATCATTGGCTACGAATGCTTTAAAACCAGCATTCATGCATATGGCCTATCAATAGTACATTCTACATGCATTTTTATCATAGAATGGTTTGGGTTGGAAGGGACCTTAAAGATCATCAAGTTCCAACCCCCCTGCCCTGGGCAGGGACACCTCCCACCAGACCAGGTTGCTCAAAGTCCCATCCAACCTGACCTTCAACACCATCAGGGATGGGGCAGCCACAGCTTCTCTGGGCAACCTGTTCCAGTGTCTCACCACCCTCACAGAACAATTTATTCCTGAGATCTAATCTAAATCTCACCTCTTCCAGTCTAAAACTGTTACCCCTTGTCCTATCCCTCTAGTCCCTGATAGAGTCCTTCCCCATCTCTCCTGTAAAATTCTTATTTCCCGTAATTTTTATTTCAAAACTGAATCCAGTTCCCCCTTACTCATCACAGAATTTACCCCCATATTTTTTTTGCGCCTTTCCTTGTTATATTTGGAAATCTGTCAATTGATTCAATTGATATATTTGATTGATATATATTGATTTGAATCAATATATATAATTGATTCAAATCTATTCAATTGATTGTTGCAATTTCTAAGACAATGAAAGCCATTTTGCTTCTTTGCTGCCATCCAAAATCAGGCTGTAGAGCATGCAATATCAGAAGCTTTTTGCTAGAGCAACAGGGGCACCAGCACTTGGGTTCAAAAACCCAAAACCACAGATGGAGCAGTTTCCTTCCAGAGAGAGCAGCAGAATCAAGTGCTTCTGAATTCAGCATCTCAGTGCCTTAACTCTGATGCAATTTCACGAAGACTATTACCAGTATGAAAATGTTCTGATGAACTTCAGTGAAACCCCCATCAACTGATACAAGCTCTAAACCAGGAGAAAGCATAACCCCAAGCTGTGCCACGTGTTACTGTCATCGCTTATTTGGAGCAGTTGGCTCTGCTGTCCTGCAGCTCAAATAAGGAGAAACATGCTGTCATCTTGGTACTCCTTTGCTAAACTTAGTTTTGTATTTCTGCTTAGAAATGAACGTGGAAGCCCCAGGCAGTAACTGCAACATGAAGCTGGCAGCAGGGTCAGAGCCCCAAAAAAAGTGAGTGGAGTTAGGATTGAGGCACCCAGCCTTTGCTAAACCCCACCCTGATGCTCTGCAACACTTTTATCTACTGTGAAAACAGTGCCAACCCTGAGAAACAAAGACTGTTTCTCAGTCTACAAGAGGCAGCTGAGCAAGAGAACTGATAACAGTGTCCTTGCTTTCTAAAATTCATTTTCAGCAAAAAGCTGGTGAACGAGGGGGGCTCTGCACTCAAGCAGAACCCACTGTCGGGGTGCCCTTTGTGCAAGGTCTCTGTGCTGACTGCTCGGTGTCACGCACGAAATTGGTGCTCAAAGCACCATTATGTTTCCATGGCAAGAAATACCAGAGGTAACCCACGTATTTCACCTGGATTTCTAATGGATAAATTGGTTTTCAAGGGAGTTAGAGATGTGAGTTGAAGCCATTGCTTCACCAAGCAACCGGAAATGTCTCTCTCGTCCTTTGCCACTGTAGATTTTAGATCTCAATGTACTAATTGGAAGATATTTTCAGTATTTTCTACACATTATAAAAAGTCTTGTAGAACAGGGTATAGTCACAAGACATATATCTTAAAATCAACCTGCTTGTAAGTCCTCACAATACTACTGAATAAAAATTTTTGCCAGTGAGGCCTTGGAGAGATTACCTAAATGAGCCTGAAATCTGTCATCCCAACAGCTTTTAGCATTTGAGCATCACCAAGAGGGAGGTGTTTACCCTCAGATCAGTGCTCCTGCCATCCATGCACCAAACTGCAAGTCACTACAGAGGTGCACGTGGTTTTAACTGCACAACTCCTCTACAAGCCAGAAGACTGCATCCGTTTTGATGTCATACTCATTACTATAGCAACAGGGGAGTTGTTACTATGCCACAGGAAGGTAATGGAAAACTCCTAGTCAAGCTGCTTGAAATGGAATCAACCTACGGACTAGAAACACACACTAAAGATCTCACCTGAAGCCCCAGGCTGGGGCATGGGAGGAACCAGATCTCTTGCCTCACTGCCCAAGAAAATTGTTTCCATGTTTTGGCATCGCTCACACCTTCAACCTTGCTTCTAACTTCACTGACCCAGCAACGTGTCGTGGTTTGGGCCTGACTGGCTACTGAGACGAACAACAGATGCTCCCTGTGCTTTTCTGCTCCGACCCTGCAACCAGGCAAATAACAAGAGGTCACTGGCCTCGGTCAATACAGCACGAAGGATAAGCAAGACCCTCTGGGCTCCTTCCCTTGGCATAAATTAACATAGATTTTATCACTCTGAGAGCAAAGTTTCTGCACAATACACTGTTAACTTGAGAGTTCGATTAGAAGACACTTAGCTAAAAAGTAAAATTACTCAATGGTAAATCAGTTGTTTGACCTCAAACCAGGGCATAAGCTCCAATCTGTTCTGCAGTGCTTTTTCAGACACCTATCACTTGAAGTGATTTTGTTGTGACACAGACTGACAGCTGTGGGAGACAAATACCCCACACAGAGTGACCAGTGACTTGCTATTTTGTATATATGAGATAAAGTAAGTCAGCAATAATGAAGCAGTATTATTTTCCTACCCAACCCCTTAATTCAGTTTAATTTCTAAGAAACAAAGATTTGCAAAAATGTGAACCCAACAGTCTAGTAAACTGACCTGCCAAAGTGTTTTCAAAGTGTTGGGTTCAACATAAACCACATAGAATCTTTGTAAGATCCTATAAAACATGTAGGATCTTTAGGAACCCAGAACTTGTGCAACTCCCTACTACTTTGAAATGGCTTGCAGGAAGTTGAACCTTCCCAAATTCCTACAACCAAAATTAGTTGCCCTTCTACATTGTTATGGGGAGGAGTGGGGGGCAAATCTAACACACACCGAACTCACAAGTGTTACATTGGGACAGACTCAAATACTGGTTATGAAAAAGAACAGAAATATTCAACAAAATAAAGGCTTTTTCAAGAGAACAGGGCAAGATGCTCAGCACATGCCCCAAGCCCTGTCTCCTGCACACCCATGAGCTCAAGCTTAAGCTGGGTGTGAAGCAGGACACCTGATGTGCACCAAGTGCTTGGCAGATTGGGGAAGCCTCCTGGGTGCAGCAACACCACCCATTGCCTTTTACTTCCAAGAGGAAGGGCAAGGAACACACCCCCCAGCACAACAGAGCAGTTCCTTGAAAGCCCGTGTGACACAGCACCGAGTGAAACCCATCCCCTCAGCACAGCACAATCCACCAGGCTCACAGCTTCAACAACCCAGCTCTCTTGAGTGTCCCAGAACATGGCTGGAACATTAACACTAGTTAAACCTAACTTGGGGCAAACAATCAGGTTTTGAGATCTTTGAGAACTGATTTTACTGTTTTCATGTGGTCTAGTTTGCAGCAGCAGCAAAAGCAGAGAGCTATTGAACATGACAGCAGCCAGTACCCAAGATCTGAAGCAGCACCTGATGCCACCATCACCAGCAGGCTTTGTTCCCAGTGTTAACAGACAAGTCAGTGACACGGTTCATTCTTAACATTCTTTTATTCTTACAGTTCTAGGTTTGAACTGTACATGCAGAGTTGCATAAGTCACAATAGAGATTTACAGTGGATTCTATTCTATGGTAGAGTGCAATCCAGAATCCTTGAACAGTATAAAAAACAACTTTAAACATCAAGACCTTGTTAGGAGCAAAAGGGTTAAAGCTTCCCCAAATATTTCAGCTCTCATAGATACCTAGTTACTAGGTACTGTATGTTAGACATATTTAGAGTTGAAGAGCTGTAGAACACTAAACAAACTTGAACATCCTGGTGTCATACCAACTTTTGCTAGTCCTTTCCCACATTTCTGGCAATTAAGAATAAGTCAAGAACCCTGCCACCTGCAACCAGCTAATACAGACAAAAATAACTACTCCTTGCTTGCCTGTTTAGGGTTGTACAGTGTTAAAGAAAATATTCCCTCAATGGCATTTGTATCTCACATCAGCTGAAAAAGCAATGTAACAAAAATAAAGGTATAACATCTTTGAAAATAAATATAAAGAGGGAATGCAGACAAAGTGTCAAAGATATTTTTTTTTGGCAGGTAACATTCATAATATACAAAATATAACTTATTCATATTAGCCAAGGAAACATTCATGAGTTCCTGTAAACTGTTTTAATCCACCTCCTCCATGCGTGATGTGTCATCATCTCCTTCAAGAGGTGGCATCTCCTCAGTAACTGCTGGACTAGCTTCTTCTGCAGCAGTATCATCTTCATCAATGCCTGTTCAGGAAACATTGTACCATTAATGCTGGTATCACAACACAAAGCTTTATTCACCTGAACACCCAAGTTGCCTGAGGGCTCCCCCTTTTTTGGCAAGTACAAAGAAACCACAGTATGATCTCTAACACCCTGTAAGGGCACGTAACCAACACCCAACCTTTACCAGAGACAGGAGAGATTTCTAACTCACCCAGACCAAGTTTGATCATTCTGTAAATGCGGTTGGCATGTGTCTGAGGATCTTCTAAACTGAAGCCAGAGGACAGCAGGGCTGTCTCATACAGCAAGATGACAAGATCCTTCACAGACTTGTCATTCTTATCAGCCTCTGCCTTCTGCCTCAGCGTTTCAATGATGGAATGATCGGGATTAATCTCCAGATGTTTCTTTGCTGCCATGTATCCCATTGTGGAGTTGTCTCTTAATGCCTGCGCTTTCATGATCCTCTCCATATTGGCAGTCCAGCCATATGTACTTGTTACAATACAGCAGGGAGAAGTAACTAAACGATTGGACACCACAACCTGGAAAAGTGAACATAAAGCAAAAGTTTGACATTTAACATTACAACAGGTCCACTTGACTTACTATTCTCACTGATTTCATAGTCATAGAATCCCTTAGGTTGGAAAAAGCTTTTAAGATCAAGTCCAACCATAAACCACAGTTCAATTTTGAAGTGCTGCTGCATGTCGTGGAAGACCAAGGACTCATGATATAGAGCTGAACAACTCAACAAAATGATGTAGTTTCACCAGAAATCAAAATGAAGCCAACTTCTTTCAATTAAGCTATCTTGCAGAGATACTGCCATCTCATCCAGAAAAGCCAATTTTAATAGGTATCACTACCTGAGCCATCTCTGCAGCTCTTTCTTTTCAGATGATTAAACAACTTGTTACATGTAACAAGTACTACTAATTACCTTTTCTACTTTCTTTTCAAGGATATCTTTCATTATTTTGCAAAGATTTTCAAACTTGGCTTTCTTCTCCTCCTGTTTCTTTTTCTCTTCCTCATCTTCTGGAAGCTCCAAACCCTCTTTTGTTACAGAAACCAGGGTCTTGCCTTCAAACTCCTTCAGCTGCTGCACACAGTATTCATCAATAGGCTCAATCATGTAGATCACCTCCAGGCCATGTTTGCGGAGACGCTCCACAAAAGCAGAGTTGGCCACCTGATCTTTTGTCTCACCTGCAAGAATCAAGAATGCCACAGTTGTGGTTAGAGATTCAGCACTGTCACATGACTGCTCGTTTGTTTTTCTGAAGAGCCTACACATTTCCAGGGATTTTTGATGTTTGTACCAGTGGGGAAAAAAAATGCATAAACCAATAGGACAAGCTACTGCAAAGACAAGGCTCTGCTGTGCCTATGGACATAGTACACACATTAAGGAATTTTAACTACAATTTTACTGTAATGGTTTTAGCAATACTGCAGCATCCACTTATTTCAGAAATAATGAGAAGATTTGGTAGAAGTTACACAGCAAGTCTTCTCAGGAGACATTCAGAAGTTTCTTCTTCATTTATTCAACTTACACCTCAACTAATGTTCTGGGGACTGAAAATGTAACTGTTCTTACGTAACTAATTACATTGTCATTTTAAGGTTTTTTTTTCCCACTTAAAATCCCAGTTTCTTTCTAAATTCCTCCAGAAAACTGCCGTCATATTTTCCATTTTGTAGTTCCAAAAAATAAAACCCTGTAGATGTGCCTGCATTTACAGACATTACTGATGTCTGTTACCAACTCACCAGTGATGTAGTAGACATGTTTCTGGTTCTCCTTCATCCGAGTGCAGTAGTCCTTCAGAGAAACCATTTCATCACCAGATGCAGATGTGTAATACCTCAGTAACTCTGAAAGCTTCTTGCGGTTCTGGGAGTCCTCATGTATACCAAGCTACAAGTAGAAGAGGACATAAACTATTAAGCAATACCTTCAGCTGAATGCTGCTATGGTAAGTTTAGTATTTTAGGTGTTAACAATAATCTGTATCTTCTATAGCCAGTACTATCAAGCAAGAGGACCACAAACCTTGATGTTCTTGGAAAACTGCTCATAGAACTTTTTGTAGTTCTCCTTGTCTTCAGCCAACTCAGTGAAGAGTTCCAAGCACTTCTTCACTAAGTTCTTCCTGATCACTTTCAGGATCTTGCTTTGCTGCAGCATTTCACGAGAAATATTCAGAGGTAAATCTTCAGAGTCCACCACACCTCTCATGAAATCTGGAACACAACACTGAGAATTAGTTTTACAAGTCTCAAAGAAATCAAGATTACCATTCACCAGCTAGTGGCTTTGCCCTTTTAGAATTGTACAGAATTCCAGACAGCACACACTAACCAGTACTTTAACTGCTCACTTTCTCATCAACTCCATTTATGACTCCATTTCCCCCCCACTCCTAAAATAGGAATTTCTTCAAATATAAAGGGTAAGTATCAAGTTTCTAAGCAGTTTCTCTAGTATTCTGGAAAAGGTTCTCAAAAACATACTCACTCAGATATTCAGGGATCAGCTCCTCACAGTTGTCCATGATGAAAACTCTACGTACATACAGCTTAATGTTGTTCTTCTTCTTCCTGTTTTCAAACAGATCAAAGGGTGCACGCCGTGGGACAAACAGGAGAGCTCTGAATTCCAGCTGCCCTTCCACAGAGAAGTGCTGTGAAAAAACAAAGCCATCATTTTGATCAGTTGGTACAGCTTTCACTTTAGTGAAATCAAATTCCTTTGAACTGTTACAGAGAAGTACACCAATTGAATTTTTAGAGAGAAGTACACCAATTCAGAACACATATTCAGCTCCCTATGTTATACAATGGCCTTCAGGAAGCATGTGCTTAATGTGCTTCCCATTACAAACACATAAAAAGGACAATTACATCTCACTTACCCATCCCCTTTGTTCTAAGGCATTTTCAAAACTAAGATAACGAATGCAAAGAATTGGGTTTACATTTATTAAAAATCTGCTTTAATTTTCTCCATTGGAATTGCTAATTAAGTTGCAAACTGGGAAGGCATCTGCACTTACTTTCAGTTACAATAAACTGAGGTATGGAATTGATTAAAGTTCTAAACACAGCCTTACCAGTATGCAGATTAACCATAGCAACAAGTACTGTAACCAACAGTTATCACTCCCAACTTATCACACCAAGACATGACACCATGGGTAACATAATTCAGCAGCATGGTTACCCAGCTTCCAGGCTTAGTTTCAAAACCAGTTTTGCCTAAAGTAGTACAAGAACTTACTTTGACAGCCAAGTGGTCTTCCCAGTCATTAGTTAGACTCTTGTAGAATTCTCCATATTCTTCGTTGGTAATGTCATCTGGATTCCTGGTCCAAATGGGCTTGGTCTTGTTGAGCTCCTCCTGATCAATGTACTTCTCCTTGATCTTCTTTTTCTTCTTCTTATCTCCATCCTTCTTTTCTTCTTCTTCATCAGAACCAACATCCTCAATCTCTGGCTTATCTTCTGCCTTTTCCTCCTTCTCTTCTTTTTCCTCTTCCTTTTCCTCAGCCTCATCATCACTCACCTCCTTATCGCGCTCCTTCTCCACCTACAAAAGAAATCACTAGCTGAATAGAGAAACCTGCAAGTTTTTGAAGTAACAGCCCTAAGGTATCCCTTGGAGTCTCACCAAGCTAGAAACTACATGAACATGGTGCTATGTTTTCCCCAGGACTCAAATAAGGAGTTACATTGTAAGTGGTGAGACACAAGTGGTATTTTGTATCCATGTGCTTATGTGGTAATTTATGCTTCTTGCTCCATTGGGCAGAATTTCCATTAACAATACATCAAAATATAGTTAATTTACTCAATGGTTTCCAGAATAACTGCTAGCCTAGTAAATGTTATGTTCAACTTACTTTTGTTAAAGAGGTTGTAATTAACAGAACCACACTTCAAAAGAGCCACATCAATTTAAAGTATGTAAAAAATATATATGTGGACAGAATGCTCAAGTTTCAGTAATACACTTATTTTAAGGTGGCAATATTAAAATTAAGGTTTTAAGGTACCATTTCAAGCAAGGTACGTACAAAGAGTGTAATAGGATAGCCAATGAACTGAGAATGCTTCTTCACAATTTCCTTGATTCGCCGTTCTTCCAGGTATTCAGTCTGATCTTCTTTAAGATGCAGAATGACTTTTGTTCCCCGTCCCAAAGGCTCACCTAGAATGAAGTTCACAGGTTTAAGTTGTGCAGCAGGAAATGAATTCTGAGACATGCCTCCTTTAAAGGGCACTCCTGCATCAGCAATGTCTTTGCCACTAGGGAAGCATAAGCTTCTGCGTACACAAAGAGCCTTACAGATACTTCCTCAAGCTTACTGTACTCAGCATGTTTTTCAAATAAGCTTATGAATATTTTCACTAGTTAATCTGTTCATGAGTCATCTTTCAAGTTTCTGCATATAGAGTTGTTGCATTAGTCTACAGGAAGCATTTCTATGCATAAACTTTAAAAGTGTAATCTTTATTCTAATCCACCATTTGCTCCAGGTACTTTCTTATGATGTATCAATAGTTACTCAAACTGGAATAGTGAAAGAACTGCTGTGCCTCTGCTTGATCTGACAAACAACTAATACTACCCATTTAATCTATTTTTGTCTTTTCCAATGTACAGATATTTAAATGGCAGAAGTCTTCAAAAATAATACTTGAGCAGAAACACTTAAAACTCACCATTATCAAGTCTGACAGTGAAAGATCCTCCAGCTGATGATTCCCAAGCATACTGCTCATCGTCATTGTGCTTGGTGATCACTGTCACTTTTTCTGCAACCAGGTAGGCAGAGTAGAAGCCAACACCGAACTGACCAATCATGGATATATCAGCCCCAGCCTGCAGTGCTTCCATGAAAGCCTTGGTACCAGACTTGGCAATAGTACCAAGGTTGTTGACCAGGTCAGCCTTGGTCATCCCAATGCCTGTATCCACAATGGTCAGGGTGCGATCATGCTTGTTTGGAATCAAATTAATTTTCAGGTCTTTGCCAGAATCCAGCTTGCTTGGGTCGGTCAAGCTCTCATACCGTATCTTGTCCAGTGCCTGCAAGAGAAGCAGCAAGCTTTAACATCCCCCGACTATTCCTAAAAATTTCAGTTGTCCTATTGACACAAACCAGGCTAGGAGTTAAGGTACTTACATCAGATGAGTTGGAAATCAGCTCCCTCAGAAAGATTTCCTTATTGGAGTAGAAAGTGTTGATGATCAGAGACATCAACTGAGCAATCTCTGCCTGGAAGGCAAAGGTCTCCACTTCCTCCTCCATTGGTTGGTCGTGAGTTTCCACACCTTCTGGCATCTGTGAAGAAAGAAGAGAGTTAAAATCCCAACCTGAACAGCTTGGTCCATATACCCTTTTACAGGCACAGACAATGGCATTCTGAGATAAAGATATTTAACTACATCTGTTTAACTACAGCACCACAGAAACACATAAAACAACCTTATTTTCTGCCAGTAGCAATTCAGAAATTTTGATGACTGCAGAAACTGCAGATAGAGGATTTTAATTATGGACTTGCTTTACAGTCACTTTGGTTTGCTTCATTTAGCGTAACAAGCATTTTTCCTCTCTCCTCCATAAATTCAGTTAATGTACTTGCCCTCATAACAGACTAAGTATACGTTGCAAAAGAAAAAACACACTTAGCCTGACATGGAAGAGGTTTTCTTTGCTGCCTTACTCTAGTCTATTCGCACAGTATCACAGAACACATAGGTTGGAAGAGACCTTTTAAGATCATCTAGTCCAACCAATGAAAAAGAAACTAAGGTATTTTTAGTATTTCCTTTTTTCACATCCACCTCATGTTTTCCCATACAAATATTATTTTCAGATACAGCCAGCCATCCGCTAGTATGATTCATGTACCAACACGGTGCAGCCCAACACGTTACTCTGCCCTACAGACACTTAACTGGGCACCCGCAGCCTAGGATTGCCGCTGCACCAGTCTGACCTCAGGAACGACAGATTTAACTCGGAAAGGAAAACCTCTCCAACGGCGGCCCCGCTTTAATCGCTACAGAACCCTTAACCACACGGCAAATATATGTGACGAAGAATGAAACATGCAAAACGGCTTTGGGACGAACGCCCCTGGCGGGACGCGAACCCGCCGCCGGGTGTGAGCGGGCCCCCGCGTGCGCCGCCGCGCAGCGCCCCCTGCAGGCTCCGGCCGGAAGCATGAAAGATTCTAGAAACTGCCAGAGCCTTCCCCGCCCGCCCCCCCCCCTTTCCCTTCTCCCTCCACCCACCCCCCGTCAGCACCACCCACCCCCCAAACCCCTCCCGCCGGCAGGCTGCGCTGCCCCACAGCCCCCGCTCCCTCCCCACGCCTTCCCCCCGCCCGCCCGTCCCTCCATCTTGAGCTCTCATGGCGGAGCGCCCATTCATTGAGTGCACAGCTCCCTCGCCTCTTCCCTCCCTCCCCAGGTCCGGAACCAAGGGTGGGCCCAGTCACTCCTCCCTCCCGCACCCCGCTCCTGCAGCTACACCCCTGACGCAGCAGCCGCCTTTTCTACCCGCCACCTTCGCCTCTGATAGCGGAAACACCATCCCCCCCCCGCATGCCTAATTTTTCCCCCTTTCTCCACCGTTTTACCTCAAAAAAGAAAAAATATAAATAAATATAAACGCCTCAGAGATCTCATCATCCCTCACCGCAACGCAGCCGGGCGGCCCCACCACCCGCCTCCCCGCCCGCTTCACCTTTACCGGTGATTAACGGTGGACAGTCAACAGCAGCTCCCGCACCGCGCGCTTCCCGCACCCCTAGAGCGCGGGGGGGGAGGGGGCGCAGTACCGAGGCACGCACCGACCGCCGCCACCCGAAAGGAAAAACGCTCCCCTACAGGCTCCGTCCCTCACGCACCACCGGCTGCCGCCGCCCCCACCGCTCACCTTTGCAGGGGGTAAAAGCTGCTGCCCAACTCACTCAAACTGCCAACACGCCCGACCCGCACTCACTGTGCCTCCACTAGTGCGCGCTCCCCGCCGCCCGCTTGGCTTATATAGCCCCGGCGCCGCCTCCTTCCAGAACCATCGGGAACCTTCACTGACAGGCGCAGGGAGGGGGCGGCGCGGGGCTGGCGGGCGGTGGGGGAGGGGGCGGGGACTCCCGGCCGCACCTCCCGGGGGGCGGGGAAGAGCCTATCGCAGCCAATAGCCGCCGTCCGCGATCGGAGGCGGGGGTGGAGCTTCTGCGCGTGAGCCGGCGGCGGGATGAGCGCACGCGGCCGGGGAGGTGGGCAGACGGACGCGTGCGCGGAAGGCGGCCGGGAGGGGTGATTGCGCAAGCGGCAGGTGACGTCATCCGCCGCCCCCCTGCGCCTCTCAGAACGTCCTAGAAGCGGGCGGGGCTTTCCCCCCGCCTCACCCCCGCGCTGTGGAGAAGGGCCTAGAAAGCCCTGGAGCCCGCCCCCCCCCCCCCCCCCCCCCCCCCCCCNNGGGGCCCCCCCCCCCCCCCCCCCTTCCCTCGCTGGGAGAAGGGCGCAGAGTCGGGGTGCAGGGCGGCAGCCGCCCCCTCTCCCCTCAGAGCCTGGCTCTGTTTGGTGTCCGGCCCCCGGGCGGCTCAGTCGCGCCGGGCGGCTCCCCGCCGGCCGGTTTGTGCAGGTAGCTGCGGCCTTGCTTTCCCCCCTGAGGCTGTGGGGCGGGATGGGGAGGCTGAGGGAGCGGCGGGAACCGCGGCCTTGCCTTGCCCTGCCCTGCTCTGCTCTGCTGTGTCGGGCGTAGCTGGGTGAATCAGAGCTTAGGGATGTTGTGGTGAAGCGTTTGGCCTGATCAGGGAAAAACAAAATCGCTTTTCACATGGCAGATGCCAGCCTGCAAGTGGAACAAGGCCATGCCTCAGTCTGTGTGTTTGTTCAGGATAAAAGGAGTCAAGGGATCAAATCCAAGAAGCTCAGAAGGCCTACATAGCTATGCAGTTACTTAAGGATTTAAGTGCTAATAGTGGACATGAGACAGATGCCAGTGCTGGTCGGTTTATTAATGGCCCAAAGGCTGAAACCTGCTGGGATTCTCAGCCTGGATGTAGCCTTTGCCATCTGATCTGTGGGAAATCTCAGTGGATGTTCAAAGGGCCCAGCTACAGACATTTTATCCATACATTTATACATCTTGCATAAAGGCTTTGATAAGTACATGTCTCATTATACTCAGTAGCTCTGTGATTACAGCGTTTAGCAGGGGGGTTATTTTTATATCCTGAATGACCTGATTGCAAGCAGGGAGTTTAAAGCAGGTCTTCCATGTCTCGGGAGAATGATCTGCATCACATGTGTTCCAGAACAGGCTTCTAAAACTTTCTTCTTGGAGCTGATCCACTTTTGGGTATAAAAATACCAAGTGAAGCTACATGGTAACAAGTTTACACTGATGTAAGGATGAATTTAGACCGTCTCCCTGCTCTAAAGAACAACTGTTTATTGAGGGATAAAAAGGATGCTGTTTTCTGTAGCAAAAATTAATCTCAGGTGCAACTCCTTGGTGTTTTCTGTTGGCTCTTTGATGTATCCCAGCCAGCTATCTAGTTCAACATCTAACAGACTTGTGGGATTCAAAATCTTATTATTATCTTATTCAAAATCTGCCCTTCTCCCACTTAAGCAACCTAACGTATGGTGGGTAGCATACCCTGTGAACTAGATATTACAATACTCAGGTCATTTAACCAAAGATCCTTAAGCTGAATTTAATACTCGTAGCAGCCATTAACCTGCAGTTTGACCTAGACAAGCAAATCTGATTGAATTGGAGCATTCAGGCTTGATTTTGTTGCAATATTCTATCTTTCAGGGAGTTTTGAGTACTTCTCAGTATCTGACAAGAAGATACATTGTATGTGTGTAAGACATCAGGTAGGACCCACCAAGGAACTGAAATTAGAGCTTGTTTCATTGCAGTTTTTGCTGTACCTGGATCAGTGTCTGCATCGGTGCAATGACTTACAGGACTCTGCCCTTCTAAATAGTGCCCTTCTACAGCTCCCACCCCAGCAGCTGGCCAAAATACAGGGTCCTGTGGGTTATTTTAATTAGAAGGAAAAAATTAATTGTGGAGTCGACAATAACATAAGAGGGTGTGTATAGATGAGCTGCTGCTCAGCACACGGGAGAAATCAAACTGTAAGAGTGAAGTTATTTGCTCACAGTTCTAAGTCACTGAAAAAAGCTGGATTTCAGCCAATGCTCAGTCTAGAAAGTTCTGCTGTTCTGTCTGTGTCACCTTTTTTGGTGCTTGCTCTGGCTGGTAGTTTTCTGTACCTTCTTCCAGTCTGATTTTGTCAGTTTCAATGCATTTCTTTTCCTTTCTGTCAAACACATGCCCTTCTACAAAATAATGAGCACCATGTTCTTTTCTTTGCATAGCGGCTATGATTTCAGTGGTCCGACAGCTGCTTTGGTTGTCTGCTTTCCTAAAGTGGCTTAATGGCTTTTTACCACTATCCTAATAAAGTGTGACAGTTACACCCAAGCGTAAGATGTAACTTTCAAGTTTTTCTTGCATTAAAAATATTCCTGGTGTAGTATCAATTCTATAGGACATGCCTTCTGGCTGAAGCCCTCTTACATTCAGATTCCGTTAACTGAAATGTTTTGTAACATTTGGGTCAAAACAACTTCTGTATTTCAGAGATCTGCTAAGCTATTACAATTTATGGAAATCTGTCCAAGCATTTTTTTTTCACAGTAATATCCTACTAAAATTATTTGTGTATTTTCATTTTGAGATGTCCAGAATTTTAAGAGTGCTGCTTTTATCAAAATATTTAAGATGCATTTTTAAAAAAAAATCTTTTCCTTTCTAATCTCTTGATTAATGTGGATTCAGTCATTCAGACTTAGGGATATATGTAATTTTAAGCATGTGAAGACCTATGGAAGGTTTTGTGTATGTCTGCAGGATCATGAGCCTTTATGCTTTCTATTGTAGCCGTTATATCATTCTGATTCTCTTTTGTGATCATGTTATCCAGCTTTCAAAAGCAGTCTTCAAAACCAGACTGATTTCTTTTGTCAAAAATGGTTTGACAAGTGCATTTCATACCAAACCATCTAAGTTTTCCCAGCTCTGCTTAACCCAAGTTCCTGTGTGCCTGTGTGAAACAAATATTTTCTTTATGACTTGTGAATTATCTATATTCTTTCTCTTCTGTTATGCAGTGAGGGCTAGTGAAGGTAGGCACTTTGTTCCTATGGTTACTGTATTTTAACTGATCCCAGTTTCGTATTGCTTCAGTTTTAGGCTAAAAAGACTGGTTCCAGACTTGGTTTCTGTCAGAATTAATTTAGCAGGAAAACCTGAGTAAACCAGTTCCTTTTTTCAACCAAGAGGTTAATATACCTTCGTATTTTAACAAATAGTTCTATTAGCAGGGGAAATGCTGAGGTGTGATATTTCCAAGTCCTACATTCACAGATGCTTGTTCCCTCCCATATCCCCTAGACCCCCTGACCCCTCTCCTCATCGTACACAGGGGTGCCCAGTGAGGAGCTGGACATGTCCTCCTAGCAGTTAATCTGGCCAAATAGGGAGGATAAACCTGAATTTTCCCTGCTGCTTCCTTCAAAAGAGGCAATGAGAACATGCGTCTTTGCTGCCCACCTATTCATTTCTGTAGACCTTAATATCTCTGTGACCCTCTATTCCTTTGTTAACTTTGATTGAATTGGTTAAATAGGTCAAAATTATTAGGGAGGGACTGATGGACATCTGCCATGTTGTTGCATGTGCTTCATTTCCTCAGGAAACTAGACTAAAAACATTCTTCCTTTTTTTTTAAACTGTTGTAGCCAATGGGCCAATGTAGCCAATCTCAGGGATTTACATGAGATTTCATTTTTTCCAATTGTGCAAAATTAAAATAAATAACATGGGGCAACTACCATTATTCAGTAAGATTTACTACTTTAAAAATTACTATAAATTTAAGGTAAAAGACCCCAGCAGCCAAAATATTCAATTCTAATTCCAAATTCAGAGCTCAGGCCAGTAGTTGATTTGCCGTGTTCTTGTCAGAATCTGAGCAACTTTTGCTTTTGGAAAGTTCAGATTTCAATCAAACATTGAAAAAACAGGTCTTCTTTAACCCCACTGCAATGAGCAGGGGCACCTTCAACTAGTTGAAGGTTGCTCAGAGCTCAGCCCAACCTGACCTTGCATGTTTCCAGGGATGGAGCATCTGCCACTTCTCTGGGCAACCTGTGCCAGTGTTTCACTACCCTCAGTGTAAAAAATATCTTTCTTTATACCCAGACTAAATCTTCCCTCTTTTAGTTTAAAACCATTACACTTTGCCCTTTGGCAACAGCCCTTGCTAAAAGTTTGGCCCCATCTTTCTTATAAGCCCCCTTTAAGTACTTGAAGGCCTCCCTGGAGCCTTCTCTTCTCCAGGCTGAACAACCCCAACACTCTCAGCCTGTTCTCATAGGAGAGGTGTTCCATCCCTCCTCTGGACCTGCTCCAAAAGGTCCATGTCTTTCCTGTGCTGAGGGCTCCAGGGCTGGACGCAGTGCTCTGGGTAGGGTCTCACCAGAGCAGAGGGGTAAAATCACCTCCCTCAACCTGTGGGCCACGCTTCTGATCAACTCAGGGTACAGTTGGCCTTTTGGGCTGTGAGCACATATTGTGGGCTCGTGTCTGGCTTTTCATCCACCAGCACCCCCAAGTCCTTCTCAGCAGGGCCACTCTCAACCCCTTATCCCCCAGCCTGTCTTGATATCGGGGATTGCCCCAACACAGGGGCAGGACCCTGCACTTGGCCTTGTTGAACCTCATTGAGGTTCACCCAAGCCCACTTCTCTGTTGTTCCATACCAAGAGCACATGGCAGGAAGTTAGAGACTTAGTAACTGCCTGGGCCTCAGTCTTGTGTTGGCTGATTTCCTAAGGATGAGTCCCATGTTTGTTCCCCATATACATTTGCATCGTAACAGAGTCTTTAATTACACGATTTCATAGAACTCCTTGTTGTATGAAAGTCACAAAATTGAAAAAGAACAAAGTAAAAGATGTCTGGAAGAAAAATATTTAATGTTCAAAGCATTGAAATAACATCCAGGAAAACTGGGTTTTATTCTTGATTCAATCAAAGGCTTCTTCAGTATTGCTAAATAAGCCCTTTTTTATTTTTTTATTTTTATAAGCCCCCAAGAAATTAAATGACACTTGCATAGAGAATTCTAATTCCAGCATTTAACTAACTTTTGAGTACTTCGTGTTGTAGCCTTAATGCTTTTATAACACTGCTTTTAAATTAATTCTGTTTGAGTTCTGACACAGATTTGTCATGTTATCTCAATGCTTCAGGGTTTACTTAAGGAAAACAAACCAGCAGCAACTGAAATCACCCAAACAGTAGATTTTACTGACATAAGTAGAAAGATGTGGTAATATGCGTCTCGTTTGCTTTAACACATGGAATTATGCATGTAAAATTTGTGTTATCATAATGAAATGTAAAGCCATCTAGGGATCTCCGTCTGAGCAAAGCTTCATGCTTTCTTAAAGCTGTTCCATAGGCTGTCTTGTTTCCTACTTTCTCATGTCTTACTGGAAGATGAAATGATCATAAGGTCTTTAGGTCACAAAAAAGTGATTCATACCAGAAATAGGATCGATAGTCAGAAGGAGTATCTTTGCAGTGAAAAGGTACTTAGAAGGCAGAGAACAAAATTGATCTCATAAAATGTAGTCGTAATTTTGAACTGTAGGTGGCAGCAATAATTGTATGGACCAAGGGCAATATGTACACCTCTTTTTTTCTAAGAATTTAGGGTTCTTCAAGTACTTGTTGAGGAGTATGATAACTTCAGAATCATTGCTCTCAGAAGGAATTCTGAAGGGACTTAAACTGTTGAACAAGAATATATTTCTTATAGCAAAAGTCAACAATTCTTCTACTAACAATATATATATATATATAGCTCAGCTGCATAGAAAAGCTGAGCTGCTTAGAAAAGCTGAGACAATGAGCATGGAAAGGCCTGGATTCATGAAACGTTAACAAGGCCCCAGAATAATTGTTTCATCTTATTGTAAATTACTTTATATGCTACTTGTTACAAAATTATTAGATCAGGTTAAGTTTATAACTGCTACCATTTGATATTTTAACTTGGTTCTTATTTTCATGTTCCCATGACTGGAACAAGGGACACTATCTTTATAGTTTTATGCTTTATATCATGATTTACAGTTCCCCAAAATAAATGGGAAAGCATTTCAGCACTTCTTAGTACAAAGCAAGAATTATAACTCTACAAACTTAGTGACACAGGACACTTTATCTTTCACAGAGTCATAAGTGTTGTTTCCAGTATCTGGTTCTGCTCTTTGCTTTGGGAGCATTAGAAGGTGACCTGTTTGCTGAAACATTTGCCATCTTCATCTAGCACGGGATCAATAAAGCAGTACATACAGTATTTGCTTTGGTGATTGACAGTAGAATGTCATGCCCATCAGGACCCCCTTAAATTTGGAATAGTTACATTAAAATGTTAGCTTTGGAGGATGAAAATAGGTATGGTGTCAGCTTTATCATTTATTATCTATAGCTAAGAGCTTTTTTCCATTCATAGTCATAAGTTTCAACAAATCCTAATTCACAAGGAGGAGAAATTTGGAGAAAAAACTCTTCCAGAGAGCAGGAGCAGGTTCAACTAGAAAGCCCCCAGACAAACAATAGCTTAGATTTCCCATGAAGATGTTAAGAAATTACAGTGATGGTAAAGTTACACTTTTCCCCTGTATATATTCAAATTCTAAGAATTGGATTCAGTATAACAGTAGGTTATGGTTGTGGGCTTAGTACATGTAACAGCTAAATGCTGTTTTAAAGAGCACACACATACCTTATTTTGCATGCATGGTAGATTTGGTGACAAAACTATTCTTCAAGCCACCTTCAAAACAGTAGAACCTAAGACTTTAAAATCTTAAATTGAATTTAAATTAATTAAAACTAGGAAGCTTTATTCTATTATATTCAATTATATATTCTATATATTCAATTATATCACAAAGCAGGCATTTGGTACTTCACTAACATTCTTGATGGGATGGTATTTATTTTTCAGACTACTGAACACAGATCCCATTTTAGAGTTGAGGTAGATAATTAGGACATGCAGAAAAGTTGGTGTTAGGAAATAAAATTTGGATTTGCTTTAAATAAACACATGTCAGGTACGTTCTAGTCCTGGATTTTAAGCAAGTAAGCAGATGCTGAGGGAAGTAGTTCGTGCAGTCACCTGTACTAGAAAGATCACATATTTTTTGATAAAGAAGATCTCATATAAAGCAGTTATTATTTTATACAAAGAAGACATTTTTGGGATCAAATTGTTCTGGTGCCTTCAGCAAAAGCAAGAAAAAAAGTTGTTGGAAAGGCCTTCATACTTCAGGAATAATTCAAAAGCACCTACTTCTTAAACAGTTCCTATGGAATAAAAACCTCCAAAGAAAGGTTTACCTTAGAAATGTGAGGATTCAGGGAAAGAGAGAGTGATGTGGAGATCACTCACACTTTCAGATGTAGTTATTTAAAGAGTTGAAAAAGTAGGTTTACTAAGCAGCAGTGGCTGGAATCAGTGTAAACTAGATTCAAAAAATTCAATTACACTTTTTTATTGAGGATGCTGAACATGCAATAACTTCAACCATCTCACTTTTAAGAGGGCACAGAAATGGGAGGAGGTCAAGAATCTTGCAGAACTTCTGCTTAAATTGGTGCGGAGAAGAATCTGATAAACCTGGTTCTAGAAAGAATTTGCAGCGTGGACTTTTAGTTAATTATTAAGTTGGAATTACAGCTCAAAACTAGCTCTGGTATCACACAGCCAAGTTGCTTTGGATGTCAGCAGTGTGAGAAGGAGCTGTAAGAAACCTTGGCTGAGAGTTTCTCATCTTAGGAGCCCTCGGCTGATCCCTGCCTGAGCTCTGCTGTAGCTGTGCCTGGGTTCAGCCTCCTACTTTGCTGATCCCAGCCTGGCCTCGCTGACCTGACTCCTTGGCTTGGCCTTGGACCTACCTCATTATACTCATTATACTATTCATAGTATAGCCTCACTGGGCTATACTATGAATCTGCTGCAAACATTTAATCACAAAGTTTGTTTCAACAAAGGTTTAGAAGTCGTAGGAATTTTAAAAATCTGCAAGTTCAGGTTCTGCATTTTTCAGGAAGGGAGACTATTAACATTTAAAATAGATGTCTGTGAAGTCAATTCTTTCTAGTATTTCAAACATTGGATATAGTCTTTACTTTAGGAATATGTACTTGTAAGAAAAAGGCAAGAAAATAGTTTAAACCTGCCTCTATGTTCTGTGTAGACTCTTTCATACAGGCTTGATAGATTTGATTTTCTTTAATATATGTCAGACAGTGCTTTCATTTTATTAGAGAGATACAGTTAAGCTTAAACCAAGATACTAAAGTCATGGAGTAGTCTCAGATAATAACAGATGAAGGCTTCACAGCTATCCATGATAAACAGTCTGCTTAGGCAGGTTTAATGTTATTTTCCTGCTGTGTCAGACAGATCAAGAGATTCATTTCTCATGAAAAACCAGGAGAGCTCTGAATCCCAGAGCTTTTATCTCCACAAAAGAATGCTGGAAAAAAAAAAAAAAGGATAGTAGCAGTAAGATAATTCTGATTAAAGCTGACTATGAGTAGGTACTTTGAGAAATTTTGTCAAGAGCTATATAAGTACTTGATTAATCATACACAAATCTATCTGTAGGCTACAGCATCCAGGCATAGTGAATTAGAGGGAAAGTCATTTTTCATCTCTTTCAAAGAGATGCTTCCTGCCATACTGAGGCAAATCTCCTGAAGTAACTTGGCTGTTTATGCTGAAATCCTGCTTTACAGTCAGCTGAGCTGAGGTTATTCTTAGCCAGTTAATATGCCTGTCAGGATAATGCAGCTGCTCTACATTGTAAAAGTAGGACAGACTGGAGTCACTAAAAGTCATCAGGTTATTTCTTAATCAGAGTGGTGCTGGTTAATTCTTGACAGGAGATCTCTGCCTTTTTTTCTCTCACACTCACAAACCAAAACAAGACAAAGGAAACCCCTTCAGAATGGCTCTTTCAGCTGGGTGGGAGTCACATTGACTCCTGTGATCGACAAACTTTAAATCAGATGCTGACAGCACCTGAAATCTGCTGACAGCCCAGGATAGCTGCATCTCCACTTTATTTGGATTAGATATATCTGGAATAGTGAAAGTACCTTTATTTTGTAAAATTCAAGTTACTTTTAAAATGTCTAGTGTTTAAAATATAAGGAGAAATTTCACTCTAACAAGAAAATGTATTATAAAATAAAACTATAGAAACCTGATGACAGAGTACATTTTCAGTGCCTTGTTCTTGCTGTCCTTCACAGTAGATCTACAAAGCTCATTTGCAGGAAGGAGCAGCAAAGGATTAGAATAGTAAAAGAATGGATTTTTCAGCTTTTCTTCCTCAGGGCATAGATGCTCTTTCTAATGACTTATCTAAAATTATATTTTCTCAGACCATTTGTTCATAATGAAATCTCTCTCCTACCTACAGTTCTGTATAACTGTTCCAAGTCTGTTTCATCTAGCAGAAATACAGTCTGAATGTATGCCAAATATAACCATGATGACTTTGCTTCATTCTTCTTAGTTGCCTGAGACAGAAAATTACAGTGAGGCATTCTTTTATCTAAAAACTTCCGTGCTCACATTCCTATTATATATTTTTTAATTTGCATGTTACTTCCCTCCATGTCACTGCTTTTTTAGGAGTAAAGGTCATTATAGGCCATAGGAGAAGTATTTCCAACTCTGCTTTATAGTTTTGTAGAATTTGTTCATGAAATAATACTGATACACCTGGCATTTGAAGTACCTCTCTGAACTGCCTTCTGCTCATCTGTTCTGTTTTGGAACTAGAGCCATAATAATTCTGGCTTAAAGACCAGAATTGCTAATTAGTCAGTGCCAACCAGAATTCTATCAGAAGTGTATCTAAATATGTCAGGAGGTTTCTTTGGCCCCAAACGTACAACTTTAGCACATATGAGTATAAAATACACATCCAGAGTTTATTGCTTCACCTGCATAATCAGGATCTTCAGCTACAAATATGTGTTTTCATTGTTAAGTAGCCCAGATTTTAACAAAAGCATCAACTGTCTCTTACTATATTCACTAACATAAATATTAGCTTTATAAGACATCCTCTGGGTTGATGAATGAGAAGCATCTAGATTCAATTGATACATGGTATCATTCTATCCCAAAAAGACAGTACTCTTACAGAGATCATTAAGGAAAATAAACTGAGAAATTATCACACAACATAACGTAGAGTCCTTCTTGTAAATGTTAATGCTGGCAGTACAAGGACAGCTTAGTTAATGTTGTACTAGTAGCATCTGGGAATGATGCAAGGACATTAGGTATGCAGCTAGAGTTTCAAAGCATGTACTATTAGCATCTCAAACAAGGCCCTTACAAAGGGTTTAATTGGATCGCTGATGAATTGAGAATGCTTCTTCACAACTACTTTGATTTGCCTTTCTTCCAAATATTCTCTTTGGTCTTCCTTCAGATTCAGGATAATCTTTGTTCTACAGCCATGGGGTTCCCCTTGAATGAAATCTGAGAGTTTTAGTGGCAGCACAAGTGACCAAATAGCAAGCTTTTCCTGAAATTGAGAGTTAATATAATTGTAATAAGAAATTCCTAATCATCACTGACTACCTGATAATGATGAACTGGTGCTTTATACCCATTCTGTGCTCTGATAAATGAAACTACATCAATTATACCATTTCAATATATATTTCCCCCAACTTTCAAAACCATTATGAAGCACAGCAGTACACAGCAACATAAGCAAGAGGAAGTTTATAATGCAGAAATTCATTGTTTGATCTTTTTCATTAAATCTTATACACGCTAAAAATGAAAAGCAGCAGTGGTGCTGTATTATTACCCAGCCATGACAAATTTCCTGCTAAAGTTAGAGATACTGTTTGTGGGAAAATAATGGAAGATTGGCGAGCAGGATTGTAAATACTCTCAAGTGACTCGCATGTAGGGTGCTGGAAAACATCACACTCATTGTTGTTTAGTCTTATGTGCTCGACAAGTAGAGCATCTGCTCCACTTTGATAACACAGGCCTGTGATGGACTCAGGGGCACCTTATCAAACATGCTTGAGATTCCTGCCCTGTTGTTGGAGAAAATCAAAGCACAGTGGAAAACTGTGCCTGTATGAACCCTTGAAATTGAGAACAGCAAGTCTGAGGTCTCACTGTCTCGCTCTCTCTCTCTCCACAGTGCCCGTGTCCCCCGCTTGGATGCCTCCACTGGGCTGCTGCTTCGGAGATCCCATGGTCTGTGAGGTATGGAAACTAAATTTGTTCTTTGTCTTTGATCTTCCATAGTTTTGTGGATGTTCCTAGGTCCTGCCTGTGTCGGTTCACACAGCATTATATCAGATTGTGTGCCTGTGCTCTCACTGCTGTTGTGCACTATGTTCACTTGACATTAGCCAGCCACAAGGCAGAGAACAGCGAATTCCATTCAGGAACACTTATTGTTATCAATGACAGCAAGAGAGCCTTGAATTGAAGGTGACATAGATACTACCTGTCTTTTTGCTTTGTGAGCATGGTCACATTTGCAATCAGGTAGGCAGAAAAGCAGCTGACCTTGCAGTGACCAGTCCTGGAGACAACAACATGAGCAATGTTCTATGAAAGCTCCGCTGCTGGACCTCACAGTAGTAAAAGGTCAGCTTTGGTCATCCTGTGCCTGAATCCCTGATGGTCAGAATGAAATTGTCCTTCTCGGGTCAGTCATTCCCAGGATCAACCCTGTTTGAATCAGTCTGATTTTTGAATCAGAGTCTGCTTTTGTCCACAGACCGCAACAGAAGGCTTGAGCTGTATTTTACTGTCTGAGTCACATTAATAGCTAGATTACTTGCAACCAGTGAATTGCAAACTGGCTTCCTCAGAAAGGTTTTCTTGCTGGAATATAAAGTGCTGATGAGCAACTATATCTCAGCCTGGAAGGCAAGAGTCTTCTCTTCTTCATCCATGGACCGATCTTCAGTTTGCACAGATTCAACATTAGTAAGGATAAACAGAGCTGAAAACTCACTGCAGGTATTTTTTATACATACACACACACGTGGCATATGGCTTTTTAAACTGAGTGAAAAATACAAATAATTTTGGATATATGACTTGAGAGAGAAGGAAAGAAAGATATTATTATTGTTTCAGGTGTATCAATACTCCAATGTATACTTTGGATTTTCACTTCTTTCTGATTTCTAATTTCTTGATTAAGATTAAGATAGTGTTGGATGAATGACTGTTTAATCAAGAGGAATTTAGTAGGCTTTTAAATGTATTCATGTTAGATTGTAATATAAAGCAAGAAAAGTCATTCCAAATTTTGATTTATTATCAGTAATTAATTCCCCGTTTGCATTCTGGTATATTCTAGAGTTTAAATTTTACAGTTATGAAAAAATTACAAAGACTGGAGATTCTCATTCTCCTTTAACTGAAACGCTACCTGTTTACGTGAGGTAATTATTCAATTTTAAGAATAGGCTTGAAATTTCTCTGGCAGAATGAGAGAGATCGGCTTAGTTGGTATAATGTTGAGACTAATATGGACTTGCTCATGATCCATTCAAGTCAGAATAATACTGCAAGGAAACACATGTTATTGAAGGGACATGTTGTAAAGTCCCTCCTGTTGATCATTTAACAGCAGCTGAGTCTGAAACCACATAAAGATGAAGAGTTTGTATTTAATGTTACCTATTTAAGTTATGCTTAAACAACCCCCTTTGTTCACCTGTTCTGAATGAAGACCACAAGAGCCGAGTGTCTCGCTACTAGCTGGTTTTATTTTGCCCGTGGTTCTCTCCTGTCACTGCTGTGGGAAGGAAAGAAGACAAGAAACAGAATAAATTATATTTTAGACTGACTAGAAAGATCATGACAAGATTATGTTTGAATTCTCCAAAGGGAAGCGATGGAAAGAAACATACAGTAGCCACATTTGATCTTACCTTAGCAGAGCAACTAATCTTCATTGGCTAGGCCTGGCAGTGAAAGAATCACTGTCATCACTCATCTTTCTGCAGAATTTACTCTGTAGGTAACCTTCAAACCACGCTTAAAAAAAATATCAGCCCATCACTTGGCTTAGACGTGCAATGGGAGGAGGAGATTAGAGAGGAACTGAACAAGACTCCTTAGGCTTGGAGCAAGTCAAGACAGATGCTGAGAGTGTGTTATTCTGACAAACCATGTACCAAGGACTGACTGGCTTTGCTAACCCATATATTAGAGGCAAGCACCCTCCTCATTTGTTGTTCAGAATCTGTGATCCTGATCCTGCACTTTGAAAGAGATTTTATAATAATTTATTCTTTCAGAAGGTGAGTAAAATGCTACGTACTCAAAAAGTGTTGACTTATATTGATATTTCACAAATATAAATAATAATGTTAAGGGTAAACTTACAGATTCGCAGACTGTTTGAGGTTGGAAGAAACCTCTAGAGGTCATCTCATCCAAGCCCTGTACTTAAGCGGGGGCACCTAGAGCAGGTTGCGCATGACTATGTCCACTAACAGCTGCTAATGATAATAATACTAATTAGGATTCTTCCTTGGTGCTTGTGCTATCACTACAGTGGGCAAAGGGAGGAATATGGGTCTCTGTGTGTGCCCTACTACCCAGCTAAGAGCTGGGACATGAGAGTTGAGCATGAAGTCTGTCGAGTTTGCAATGCTGTTAGAATTCACCAGATGGGGCTAATACAGCAAATATAAATACTCTCTGTAGACGTCATACTGAACAAATATATAGAGATACGTAGATAGAGGAATATACATTTGTATATATAGCATGCAAGTTTTAACCTTCTAAAAGTCTTTTCTTTTTAAGTTAACCCAATGAGTCCATCATTTATAATATATTCTTTGTTTCTATAATTTTCTATGAATTATATGATAGGTAGGCTGATCCTGTCTCCTAAGTCCATCTCTCAAATTTAGTTTCATGTAGAGACTCTGAAGATATTTAGACATCACAGTAAAATTTGAGACCTGATTTTAAAAAAAGGAAATCCCTGCATGCCACTGCATCTATTAAACGTCTTCGTCTGTGCCAAATCACTAAATCAGGGAGTTAGTATTTGAAAATTGAAAGTAATTGCCTGTGACAGATGTCAGACTGACACTTGCTATATTCTACTATGTCTTTAATAAGCAATTCTACCATCATTACTATCAAAAGGGATTAAAATACATAAAATTTAGTATGTATCTACCCTACATTTGATCTTAGCACTTTACATCTACTTATGAAAATAAAAATAACAGTGAACAAATAAGACATCAGATGGCATTTAACTCAACCAACTGAACAGCTACAGGGAAATGAGATAAATCATGTTATACCTGGCACTTACTTATAGAAAGATGGAAGCAGAAGACAAGGAATGTCACACTAATGTGCATACTTGATTAGATGATTACTGATAACTATGTGTTACATAAGGACATCATAATATACGAGCTGGATAAGGATGATAGTTTCAGGTAAACCAGAAAAGCAGGGACCCAAGAGCCTGCTCTACATAGGTAATCTTCAAACCACACTTTTCTTTAGTAATCCCTTCACTTGCTTTATATATGCAGCAAGAGAAATAGAGAGAAACTGAACAAGTCTCATTAGGCATGGAGGAAGTCAGACTTCCAGTTGGACAGGTACTTAAACTGCTGAAAGCCTGAGTGTCAATAATATTTTATGATTAATTAATTTTTTGTGTGATGAAATTATAAGGTATATATGATAACGACATAAGAATACATGTCATAGCAATAAATCTACATTCTCCTCAGCCAACATCTCTTTGTCTTGTAGATGGCAAAATCCCTATCATAAAATTGACAGAAAAACTGTATTGTGAAGTTTTGTCTAAACAGTTCCACTCTCCAGTCTTCTTCCCAGTTATGAGTAAGGTTCTGGGCACCAGATGGATGGCAAAGACTTGTGAATTTTACTTATGCCCTTCTTGCCTTGCAAATGAAAGTCACGAGCATGACCATACTAATGACCATAATGAAGCCAGCACATAATTCAGAGAAATAAACTCTCCTTTCTTTAAATGTGCAATGATACAACTAGCTCTGAATGAACATCCTGTGCTTCACAGTATCCAAAGTTCCTGGGCTTTAATGAGTTTGTAGAAAAACTGTTAAAAAAGCTCCATTATAAGACCATCTATCTAGAACTTCAATGCTTCATCTAAAACAATTTGGAGACAGTCATTCAGGCCATGGAACCGAAATGACATTTATGACACTGATGGAGAATCTCAAAATCTCTTCTGACTGGACAGAAAACAGACAGCTGTTCTTCTTCTGAAGCTCTCTGCAAGACGTTTGAGATAATATTGCCTCATGGGAGAAAGGTGCTAAGGGAATGCAGAATGTGCTAACGAGTTTTCAGTTCCTCTTTGAGAAATACACCAAAGCAAAAAAGAAAGATCTCACTATCAGATAGGTAGATGATCTAGGGGAGACAGAGGAACCTCAGATAAATTTAAGACATCCATGCACATACCACTTTTAAGTGCAAAATGTTCAGAGGCTCTCGATTCTAGTCACCATTTAGAACTTACTCACTTCTTTGTTTTAGGCTGGTAGTGCTTCTCTTTCCTTGGCTGTTAAAATCTGTTCTTTCCAAGGACACCTTTCTCAGCTTTCCTTATTTCCTGTTTTGTTTGGGGAGTCTGAAATTACACAACGGCAGCCACTTTTCTTGCATGGATGACTGTTAACTGGTGCTCATACCAACTACAGGTTGTTTGGCTGACCTGCAGCACCTATTAATAACCAGGTATTAACATGATAACATGAGCTTCTCAGTGAAAACCAACCGAATGAAATAGCTGATTCTGATGGAAGAGAAAATAATTTGAAGTCTTTACATACGGAATCTTTTGTTGCTTAAGTTACAGACACACAGGACTTAAGTTGCAGACTGCAGTTTAAGAGTGTTCTTGGCCTTCTTGATGGTCCTCCATTCTCACGGTGCAGCACTGATAACCATCACTGTCTAGAAATTCCAGTTTTGTAAGAAACTCAGTCCTTGCTGCTGGCCAACAATCAGACCTTATGTATTCACAGGTGTGTCATTCCTCAGCTGGGTTACAGCAATACTGTATGTATGGGTGTCTCCCACATTTAGGAAGTTTTGAGAAGTAAATAATGCTTTAGCACATCTTACAAACACAAGTTATTTGTCAGCATATTAAACCAATCTCTCTGGCTTTCCATAGAATTTAAATTAAATTAATTATATCAGTCTTATGTTCAGAGAACACAATTTCCAGTACAGCTACGGCTTCAAGATAAGAAGTTGTCTGTTGTTGACAAGAACAACACTTTTCACTGTGGAGTTAAGTTAGTCTGTTCAGGAGACAACCTACAGAGAGCTGATTGCAAACAGCAAAATGAAGTCTTCCAAAGACACAACAGAGTTCACTGTCATCCAGTCCCAGCTGCAAAGCAGACCTCTTTTACCTTGCCTTCTTTAATCTAAATGTTTGTTTTTAAAATTATCCATTTATTTTTAAGTAAGCAACCCTCCCCAATTATGAAAACGTTTCACATGCCTTTGCTCTTGAGAAGGGATGAGAGTACAAACAAGCAGCAATGTATTCTAGCATAGCAGAAACTTACTTGATACAAGTAATACAGATCATAATGCATTATCTTATGTATTTAGTGTTAAGTGTATGTAATGGTTAAAAACAGATTCTTAATGCAAATAAGGAGCTGTGAAACTATGCCATAAACAATATTTTCTCATTATGAAAGCAAGTCAGATATACTTTAAAGTCCATGTAACTCACTGAAAACATATTTCCAACTCAGTAATTCCCTTTCTTCTTCCCATATAAAATGGAAATGCATGCCATTCTCCTCACTAGTATCAGCCATTTGACTGGTTCACATATGTCACTTACATATCTCTGCATGCCTCTGTTTGTTATTAATTCTCACATGTTCATAATTTGTTAAAATTTGACATGTTGCAGAGCTTTTGACTTTTTTGACTCTCAAGTCAGTCACACACTAAGTGCCTAAATTGGTTTTGGCATCAGAATTCCAAGCAAGATTTCACAGACCTACTACATAGTTGACAGACACTGCAGAGATGGTCTCCTGATTCCTGCACCATAATGGGCAGGCAGTGCATGCTAGAATAGCTGCTGTTTGCATGACAGAATAGGAGTGTAGTCACCATCCTCTTTTTTTTTTTGGCTCAGAAGAGCTGCTAAAAGCATCACTAATTCAGTTGCACTTTTTGGGGAATGTGACAGATGGCATTCAAATTCAAGCAGAGTAAAGTTTTGCTGCTAACTCTACTTGTATTGCATATGTTCTAAGGCTACAGTTTCCTCATGGCCAGCAAAACCACTATTAATACCACATCCCAAAAAGCTGCAGGACCAATTTATGTTCTGCATAAATCAATCTCAGTGGAGCATGCTATTTTATTAATGTTCATGAATTTTGCACGTGTCTCTTTTCCAATTTGCCAAAACATTTGCGAGAAGTCAAGGCGGCGCGATACAGCAGTGATTCTGACTGAGTTCAGTGTATGGGTTGTGTGGTGCATACCAAACAACACATCTCGGGGTGTCCTCATGCGATCATTTCAGAACTGTCATCTTTAGTTAGCTTGAAACAAAAGAATTTACAAGGGGCACAGAGAATTTTTTCATAAGGCTTATCACTGTAATCTCTTTTTTCCCATTCTTTAACCAAGTATTTGATGAGCGTTGTTGATGGGGCTGTACAATAGCATTCTTGTGACTTGCAGCTGTGTTTTTCAAATGAATATTTGTCTTGGATTCTCTGTGGAATCTCTCAGCAGCTTTTATTGATGTTTCTTGGTAAATGTTAAACACTACATCAATTCTTTGACTTTCTGCACCATGTATGTACTGCTCATAACCAGGTACTTGTTAACTTTGTTTATTCTTTGGATTGCACTTATCCCATCAGTGACAGATGGCCTGCTGTGGTTTCAGTATGATTTGCATTCCACACGGTCCCTCTACCAAAGTTGCCTGCTTTGTTCTTCGAAATGATCTATCCAATGTTGTCATTGTGTCATGAATAAGAAATACTGAGTGTGCCTGCTTGGAGCAACCTTTTTTTCTTTCTTTCTGTTAAATACGTATCTGTTTTGAATATTAGTAGTATTATTTAGACATCCTTACATTTCCTGCTCTTCTTTTGGTGACTGAAAACATTCTGACCTTCTCTCCGGAAGTCCATTCATGAAATTTCTGTATGAAAGAACTGCTCTTGAGACAATTCTTAAAATAACTGCAGGTCTGCTCACCTACTTTATGTGCTTTTAGGAGGTCATCAATACCATCTGGCAGATCTGGTTGATAAGCTGACAAGACCTATTGGTCATTATTGATTGGCTTTATCTTGAGAATTTCAAGCAAGGCTTCAATACCTGGCCTTTTGGAAGTTTGATTATCTGTACTTGTTCAGATATTCACTCAGATACATACTCTGTTCTGCATGAGTTAACCTGGAGATCTGCGGCTGTTTCTTGTCTCTCAGCTACCTCATACTAATATTTTGATGGTCAGCAGTAAGATATTATTTAACTGCAAACTACATCTCTTTGAACTAAATTGATTTGAAACTAAATCCCTTTAACCTCAGGGAGTCTGAAGGGACTTCTGTGGTTGAGCTGATCTAGTGGAAAAAAGAGGTCCTGCTTCCTTCCAGCTCTGCTGTTTGTTCCTGTCCCTCCTTATATAGTCAGGGTTTCTTCATTTAACTCTACTTATTTCACATTTTCAGGGAGTTTAATTCTCTATCTATTTATGTTTCAGAAATGTCTCTCATGAGATCAGATAAGCATTGCTGCTGGAGAAGGAAGTAGCAGCAGCAGGTATTCACAGTAAGGAAAGAAGAGTGCAGGACAATCCCTTTGGTAGCAGGCAGCTACCATGAAACTATACCTTGAAAGTGTGTTTTTATTGTTAAATATAAGATGATCTCTGCGTTGCTTGTCTTTCCCTTGTTGCACATTCCCAACTCTTTCCTTATTTTCTAGTAATTCTGTGATGAGTTGGATCAACCTGGTTGCTGATCAACAGTTTGCTCACCTGAGAACCCATCATTTCTCTGTGTTTTAGTTTTCAAGTGGATCTGACTCACCCTTGGGTTGCATGATTACTAGAACTGATGCAAGCGAAGTAATGGAAATACCTACCTGAAGACAGAAGAGAGGTCCAGCCCTCTATGACAGTTGGAGATCAGTCTTAGATTAGCTTGAGTCAAACATGAGGCTGTAGTTTCACAAACTCTTCAAGCTGAAATTGCTGCCAAAAGAAACAGTCCTGCCTCCCTGCCCCGTGAAAACAATCCTTTCCAGCCCTATGCCACTTCCTTCTGGCATTGATCTGGTTCCCAGTGGAACACGACTGGTTGTAGAGTTGCATGATGATCAGAACAATGAAGTGAGTTGCCCGACAACCAGTTTTTCAGGTTAATGTTTCAGGTCAACTCCCCAGCCTGGCTCTGTGTGCAGAGGCTGGTGCAGAGCTGGGAACGTCTCCTTCAGGGGCAGCATGGCCTTGACGTGATGCATCAAAGTACAGCCACACGCTTGTATTTGCTGTCTCTTAACTGACTTGCCCATGGGCCTCTCCCAGCAGGGTTTAGCAACCCCATCTGACCAGGCTCTCAGGAGCATGTGGACAAAGCTGGCCAGAGCCAAGGCAAATGGGCCAATTTGGCTGCCCCGTGGCAGAGGCTCTCCCATGGGAGCCATCACTCCAACAAAATGGCACTGCCCCTGTGCACGCTTACACCTCTGCCAACTCCAATTCGGCCCCTCAGGCGGTGTGGCAGTGACCATCTCATCCCAGAGGCCCACGTACTGAGGCGATGGCTCCCTATCCTCACACCCACCAGCTGCAGCTCGCCCCCCACAACACCCTCCCCTCAAGTTCCGCCGCCATGTTGACCCACTCCCCTTAGCGCGCGACGCCCCACCGCCTCCGTCGCCCCGCCCCCAGCCCTTCAGGCCCCGCCCCTTCCCTGCGAGGGCCCACCCAAGGGCAAGGCAGCCAGGCGCATGCGCACAGGCGCCGTAAACAGGCGCCGCCGCTCCTCCCCCTTACGCTTTGCGTGGCCGCTTCCGCGCAGGGCCGCGCGAGCGCCGGCGGCGGCGGCGGCTGCGCAGTGGCGCTACATCCGGGCACTGGGGCAGGATGAATGCTCCTTTCCAAGATGGCGGCGGAGGGAGGAGGGAAGGAGATGAACGAGATTAAGACCCAGTTCACCACCCGGGAGGGGCTGTACAAGCTGCTGAGCCACTCGGAGTACAGCCGGCCTAACCGGGTGCCCTTCAACTCGCAGGGCTCTAACCCGGTCCGCGTTTCCTTCGTCAACGTCAACGACCAGAGCGGCAACGGGGACCGGCTCTGCTTCAATGTGGGCCGGGAGCTCTACTTCTACATCTACAAGGGTGTCCGCAAGGTAACGGGTCTCGGCCACTGGGCTGGGGGGCGGGAATGGCAGGAGCTCGGCGCCGGCTGCCGGTGGGGTGTGGGAGCCCCGCCGCGGGGGGCTGCGCCGTGGGCGGGGGGCAGAGGCCGCCCTGCCGGGCCGCCTCTCTTTCGGCTTCCCCCCCCCTTTCCCCGCGGCGGCCTTGGGGCTGGAGGCATCTCGGTTGTGGCCCGGTCGTGGCTGGGACTTCAGCCGCTTTCCCGATTAACTGGCTTGTGGGATAGCGGTGAGGGGCGGGGGAGCGTAGGCCTGGGCTGGAGGGCTGTGTGAGGGGACCGGCGCTGGCTCAGTACTAGTGGGCTACGTCAAATACGGTGTCACCAACGGTAGGGTGTGTGTACGGGGCCCTTCGGAGGGATGCGATTGCCTGAGCCCTGCTTGGCTTGCAGGGATGAGGGTTGGCTTTCCATTGGCAACCCTGCTGCTTCAGGTCCGAGTCAGCTGGACGCTAATGCCTGTCGAGATTATGGTGGTGTCAGATCCCTGCTTCCAAGATCTTTCCAGCTTTGACTGAACAGCTGTGCGCTGTAATTTTAGGCCTTTATTGTGACTTTGAAGTGTGCACTGATTTTAGGTTGTTTCTAAATGGGAGCGGTGCAATCAGCTGAGTTTTAAATGTCAAATAATTAACATAGAGAAAGTTGTTTTTACAGGAAAGAACTGTTGATACACTTGAAAGAGACTCCTTACCTGTCATTACCTGATGCAGGACCATGTGTGCATTTGATCTCTCAGGTCACCTTATCTACGAACAAACCCTTTTTACTTGCTGTTTCCTAAGGTCCTTTGATTTTATGGGATTTAGAGAAGGATTCCAAATTTGTCATGCTGAGTGACCATGTTTCACTCCTAACATATGTAAACACAGATACAATGATTGTCAGCTTTCTGGTTTATGTTTCAAAAAGTGGGTGTTCGTTATCTTACATACTTGGGACCCAGCTGTCGTAACGTGAGTACCTTGAAATCTTCCTGCTCTTAGCGTACCATTCAACATGCAAAGAAGCCACAGAGAGCTAGTGAGGTGTGCAGGCTGTGCAGGAAGTTTGCAGATGAGCAAGGAATGATACCTGAATCTATTAGGCCCTAAACTAGTGCCCATATCACTCCTCCTCTGTATGGAATGTAAGCACCAATTGGAGAATAAAACCTACGTGGTTATCTGTTGACTGGGACTTGACAGATCTGATATATCATGTATAATTATATGGAAAAGTGTGCATATGGAATTCAGTTTCACCTTTTAGTGAATTTTAATAATCTAGTTATGTTTTAAATAATACTTGGACAATGGCATCCTTGAGCATACGATGAGTATTTTATATCAAATAGCATTTGCTACTTGTGAAAAGTTGCTATCTTTACAAGGTATTGTGTGTGGCAATATCTCTGAAAATCTGTATCCTAAATTAGTACCATGTTTGGATTATGATATTTTATGTTAGTGTTTTTCTGTACAAAGTAACTACAGAGTTATCTCAGATTACAGAGCGGGCCTTTATGTAGTTTAGTAATGGTACATGTGATTCTTGTAAGTTGCCTTAGTCATCTCTTGCCACGCTTCTGAAAATAAAAATCTAAAGCCTGGAACTTCATTGAAAATAGGGAACTGAATAACTTTTTGAAATTGCAAAAATTGCTTTGAGCTGAGTATTTTTGGTTTGGATTCTAAAAGCTGCTGGTGTGATACACAGCAACTGAGACGATTTTAGCTTGTTAACTTGTGAACTTTGAGGCATACCTGTTACAGTGTTAAATACTTTTTGCTCTGAGTAGTGTAAGCACATACATTCTTACAACAGAATTTATTTCAGTTACCTTTTACAGTGTTAACAATTTGAAATATAAGGTATTTATTCTATATAAGGTGTATATATAATACGTTAGTAAAATTAACCTAGAGAAAGAGCTGAAATAGGTTGAAACACACGTAAGGAAAATGCTTTAAATGAGAACGGAGAACATGGTCTGTCTGCTTGTAATACTTGCTCCTTTGGAATTTATTTTGAAATTGTTCAATTGGAAGTCATTGTTTTGTCTATGTACAAAGTTGATGTAAGAACAGGTTCACAGTCTTTCAACTGATTATTTGAGCTTTTCAGAATCAGAACCTGTATCTTGTGCTTGTTACAAAAGGGAGAGTGCTGTTGTTACCTACATTGACAGTGTGTAATTCTGCCTTAAAGTAGACAAACTATCAAACTCTGCATGCCTTCCTGTGCTTGGGGATGGAAGGTGGGGAGGAACTTTATTTGTTGAAGACCTACCTATTTGTGATCCCTGCATATAGAGATGCTAATGACTTCAGTTTTAACTGTTAGTTCATAATTATCTAAGTATCCCTTAAGAAAAAATTCCCCAATTACCTTAAGACTATAATTTTAATTTTGGTTACGTCATATTAGAGTATGAGTTAAATTTAGTGAAGCTGTTTTGTGTGTATATCAGTACATATGATTTTGTCTTTTTTAATCTTTTATTTTTTATAGTCTGCTTCTTTTCTTGCTAAGAAAATGCTGCATTTTTACTAAAATGAGTGAAAGAACAACCAGGACTTTTTTAAGTAACTGTATCTGTTAGATACTCAGAATTCTTGTATCAGTAATCCATTGCAGATCAGTACGCGTCAAGTAGGAGTCTCACTTAAGCCATGAGTGACACTTAAGAATAAATAATGTAATATTGAGTCAAATATACCACTTGAAAGGGTATTTCCTGAAATCAATGATGCATACCTTTCTTCTTTAAGTTTTCCTTACAATGTCTTTGGGATTTATCTGCTACATCTAGTTTATAAGTCATCTTTTTAAGTGGACTGCTAATGGTTGTGTTCCATTTGGGATATTTAGCCAATATAAAGAAAAAACGTTAAGAGGGATGTTTCTTTAACCTTGATCCTTCTTTCAAGAAACTTGTTTGAAAAGTTATGTCTAGTGTCCACGAGATTGGAGTACAAATAGACAATGAGAATAGTTTGGTAGAGAGACAAGAGATTTTGGGACAGCATTTTAAGCTGTCTTTACAGACTTTTTGAAGCAAAGAAGTATTTTCTTCCAACGTTGTTCTTTGCCTCTTTAAAAAAGAAACTGAGTTTTGTTTCTGTTTCATGTTTCTGTGTTACTCCTGAACTTTACCCTGAAATATGTTACCATGTTTCCATGTTTTCCCTGTCATAGAAAGCACATCCATTATATGCCAGTGCATTGTGGGTTTTTTAAATAATGAAACTTACGCAGCTCTCTTTGTGCTAATAAGGTAATGAGGCTTCCAGAAAACTGCTGTTTTCTACTTTGGATGCGTGGAAGAAAAAAAAAAAAAGAAATGAACCTGTAGCTCAGTAAGGAGAAATTAAGCTGTGGTGGAATGAAACATGGTTGCTTTACTTACTCAAGTATATAATTATTCTCAACTGTACTGAGTGTCAATGGGCTTTCTCTTTCAGTCTTCCTTAAATTTGGCTTTAAGGGTAGATGTATACAGTGATTTCTTGTTAATCAGAAGGGAGAAATTTTCATGAACTCAACTGATCTAGTGAGAGCTGAAAATTATGGTCTAGCAGTATAGTATCCTCTTGTCAGTGTGCTCCTGTCTCCTTGCTGTCTTTGGCAGTGCTCAGCCTCTGGTTGAGCTAGTTCAGCTTGCTAAACTAGCAGTGAAATACTTGCTGTCTTTCTGTGCAGATTTTCTCTTGATTTGGTTAGTTGAAATGTCTCATCTTGGGGTCAGATAGTAGTAGTCACAGTGAGAGCAAAGAAAAAGGGCTGAGGGAAAGGAACAAAGCTACCCCCTCAGTGGCCTGGGCGGTCAGATCGGATCCACTACCTTTTGAGGTATCACATGAATAAAGCTTCGGTCTTAAGTCAGATTCCAAATGATCTGTTCTTGGTAGATAGATGACTTAATTTTGATTGAGCGAGTGATAGGTGTTACAGGATGCCTTTTCTATTATTTTAAGAGTTTGCTTCTTCATGGAGTAGAGTTATAAGGTAATAATTCAAAAGTTATTGCTCAGACTATGATGGATTGATGCTCTGGGTGGTTGTCTTTTCCCACAGCCCCAAATTAGGAGTGAGGGCTGTCACTTGATTCTTGCTTATGAGATATTCTTGGAGGATTTTAATATAGTTTGTGGCTGGCTTTGCAAAATGATTTATTAGTTGATTCATTAGTCTTGAAAAGGAGAGCACTGTCTCATCTTCTTGCCTTAGGAATGACTGACAAAACAAGGCTTTCTAGATTGTTGCTGACATTAACTATAAATCTTTTTTCCCTTTCTACTAGGAAGCTAATGCATTTTCCTTTAAGGAACTATATATGATAAGTAATGTATTCTATGTATTTTATAAAGGTTTTTGGGCAAGTTGGTCTGCAGCTGTCACTGCAATAGTCATATACAGGTACATACTAGCAATAGTGTCACAAGGTACATAGTTTTTATATAACATTGGGAAGTTATGAAATTTGACTGTGTAGTTTAGCTTATTACATTATATTAAGCTTTTTGGATTGTATTAAAATTCTGGCTGCCTACTCTCTTTGTTAATGTGTGGCAAACTTCCCTAACATTGGTTGTTTCATTTTTTTGGAACCTCTTCCTCATGAAAAGAGGTTTTGTCTTCAGTTCAACTTTTGTCTGTAGCTATCTAAAGTATCGGCTTGTCAATAACTATAGAATATTATATTATAAAATAATTAGTATTGGAGTAGAAACATCTGTAGGTGGTAAGCTGAGGTTAGCAGAGGGTTGGAGGGCAGAATGTTGACTATTCTCTTAATCTTACAGGGAGCAAGTGGCTTAGAAATAACTGTATTTGTACTACAATGAAAGTAATCGTGTGTTTCATCTTCTTTATAAAGAGTTCACATATAGGCAGTTCCTAGTTATCAGTAAAAATGCTGATGACTTGTAGGCTTCCTTTGTGGTTTTCTAAATTTTTTATGTCTGGCTTGGTATCAGAGTCTTTGTCTGGTTGGGAAGTGTTATCCTTGGTGTGGTGACTTTCATTCTATAGACTGTTCAACAATAGAATCATAATGGGTGGCTTTTGTTACTGTGCTTAATATATTGGTCTGAGAAGGGTACTGAGAGACAATTCTGGACTGGAAACTGGAATCTGTGGAGAAAACCATCAAACTTACTCAAGATGTGGTGGGAAGGTGAGTTTATGTTACTATATATTTAGGCATCACGAAGCTGTGTCAGGGCTCCAAAAAAATTTAATAGCATATATGAGCTACAAAAATGCTGAAATTTGAAAATATTTTTAAGATACACTTGCTCTGAAGCAGCAGGAAGTGTACCAACATCTTTGTGACCAATTCTTAAACTCGCAGGAACAAGAATTCCATGGTCCCCTGTGGACTTGGGGACTACTTGTTTTGGTGCTTAGTTTTCCCCCTTCCTTCTTGAACTTCTTGTTCAAGGGAAAAAAAATCAGGCTAAATGCTTTTATTTACTGTGGGAATAGGGAAGAGTTCTTACTGCCTTTGACTTTCATGTCTTTGAAAACTTGTTAGTTTGTCCTCTCACTTTTCCTAAGATAAATAAATCTAGTTCTTTTAACCTTTCCTCTCGCATCTGGAGTTCTGTATGTTTGGTTGCTGTTCTCTATATTGGCTTCTATTAGCTTGCATTTGTGGTATCTCAAGTAGTTGTAGCACTTCACTGTGCAGAGTAAGGGGGAATCCTTGCCTGCTGTGTCTGTCTTCTAATATTCTCACTAACATATTGAATAATGCTGACATTTTGCAACCTGCTTATAGTGGTGACCCACTTGACTTGTTTCTTGTCATATTGCTGCTTTCTCTCCATTTTTATCCATGGTTTGATTATTTTATTTTTTTTTTGCTGTTGTTTATAAACGTAGCATTTTCATTGAATTTTACTTGGCTAAGTGTATTAGAGTACATTTTTATTTTCAATTCAGTGCTGAATACCACAAAAAAACTCCTTCCAGTCTTGATGGCATAGAATCATAGAATAGTTTGAATTGGAAGAGACCTTAAAAGATCATAGAGTTCCAACCCACCTGCCATGGGCATTCACAAATGTGATGTGTACTCTTATTCATTAACAGAAGTATCTCATGGAATTTAAAAACTGCGTGTTGCATTTGCTGCTGACCTTTTTCTGTAGCCCAGATAATTTTTCAGAAGACACCTAGATTCATTTGGTGCTTACTTTTGGCAAGTTTAGCTTGGGTGCTTTTTTCACCTTTGTCCAGGTGCTTTACAATCTACTTTGTTTCAGTGGTTTTGATACAAAAGAAAGGTTTACTGCTATGACTGTTGAATTCTGCTACAAAGTGTTCTGCATTTAAATATTTATACCAGATACAAACATCACTCTTATTGTCAAAGAGATGATGGGCAAAGATGGCTAATGGAAGTACCATGGTAAAGCCAGCAGAGCTTTTCTCAAAGGTATCTGGTGCCATCCTGCAATTGGGATAATACTCACAGTTTTTCTGTGCTGCGTGATTTTGCATAGTCCATGTTTTCAGGTCTGGTATCCTTCTTCAAATGGTGGTGTAGATTTTTTTTTCCCAAGAAATCCCTTAATTTGTCGCTGAGTTTTTTTTTTCTTTTCCATCTTGTAGAAAATAGTTGTTATGTTGGGACTGGATTCACCAGTCCTGTGGAGGTATTGTGGGTAGATCAGTAGTACTTCACCTGTTGATCTCTGCTTGTGGAAGTATTTGGAAGTCTCTTGGAAACTTGTTTCAAGTGTTTAATGGATGGATATGCTTACCAGGTCGAGTCTTATGATGTAGATAAATGTTTTCTTTCTTAATTCTATTGGGCTGTACTAAGGACTACCAAGACATGTTAAAAGTATTCCTGTAGAGTTTTCAGAAGGATTTGGGTGGTTTTGTTAGCTCCTTTCTTTCAATGTCATTTTTGAAGGAAATAATGAAAATACAATGTAGATTACAGGAGTAAGGGTAGATTTAAGTGTTTAACTCTGTGAAGCTTACATAGATTAACTAGGAATGGCTCAATTAAGGGGAAAGAGTCAAAAGCTGCTTTAAAACAACACTGTTACACTGTTAAATGTTTCTTGCTGTGGAAGAGAACAAAATATTTGCACTTGATGGAGCTTGCAAGATGATTATTATCTGGGGGCTACTTCTGAGTTGTAGATGGTGGCATGAGTCAGTAGTGCTTTTACTTCTCCTAATCTGCACTTCAAGCCTATATCACAACTGTTTGACTTCAGTAAGTTATTGCAGTATGTTCTGTGAAGGATTGCTCTCTGAGGCAATGTATCTTTTATCGTTGGCATGTTTGAGAGTGAATACTAAGCTATACTGGCCAAAGCCCCAGATTAGTGTGCAGTATTTTATAGGCAATTAATTTGTGTGTGTGGTTGAGGGGGTTTTGCCACTGTGGGTATAATTTGGTTTTTTGTTCTGTGTTGAAGTGTATTTGTAGTAATACTGCATTTACATTGATTCAGTTAGGTAATTTAAATTAGTGTAAAACCATTAATTGTGGTACTTATTCTTTGCAGACTGACAAAATTTTAGTCATAATGCTTCACAAATGCAAATAATGGTAATTTGTAACCAACACTTCTGTGTCTGGAGTAAGTTTTATGGGCCAACTTTGTCAGAATAGTTTCAAAAGGGTTGTGCTGTGTGCTTAAATTACAAGGAGTTTGCATTATGCTTTGACATCTGACAGTCTGCAGAACAATTAAATGGTTAACTGTTAATGGTTAAAACGTACATTGAAGATGCCTCAAACTCTAAGCATTGCCTCTCTGAGAGGACTGCAAGCCATAATTTTCTTGTTTGACATTCTAGAATAAAACTTAATGCCCTAGTTTGAAGTACTGTAGTTCTCTGGCTAAAGGGAGCCATCTGAAATAGTTTCTTCTAAAGCACACGTATCCAAAGGCCACTTGCTGCCGAGTTGTCATGACTAAGTAATTTGTCCAAGTGTGTTGACTCAATTTGAAAGTGGTACCATTTAGTGTCAATACTGCCTAATAAAGCCTTTGTCCTTGTAGAAAGCTTAAGGAAACCAAAAGCTAACATTAAATGTGCCATACTGTAAGTTAATGTAGTAATATTCTGTGGTGTCCTTCTCAGAAATAAAATATTTTTCCTTCTTTACCTTACCCCACTTGTAAGTCCACATGTATATGCAGACCATCTTGGAATCATAGAATCATAGAATCATTTCAGTTGGAAGGGGCCTTAAAGATCATTGAGTTCCAACCCCCCTGCCATGGGCAGGGACACCTCCCACCAGACCAGGTTGCTCAAAGCCCATCCAACCTGGCCTTGAATGCGTCCAGGGATGGAGCCTCCACAACTTCTCTGGGCAACCTGTTTCAGTGTCTCACCATCCTCAGAGTAAAGAATTTCTTCATAATATGTAATCTAAATCTCCCTTCTTTCAGTTTAAAACCATTACCCTTTGTCCTGTTGCTACGTTCCCTGATAAAGAGTCCCTCCCCTTCTCTCCTGTAGGCCGCTTTTAGGTACTGGAAGGCTGCAATAAGGTCTCCCCAGAGCCTTCTGTTCTGCAGGCTGAAGAGAACCTCAATTCTCTGAACCTGTCCTCATAGGAAAGGTGCTCCAGCCCTCTGATCATTTTCATGGCCCTCCACTGGACCCATTCCAACAGGTCCATGTCCTTCCTGCGTTGAGGGCTCCAAAGCTGGACACAGTACTCTAGGTGGAGTCTCACAAGAGCAGAGTAGAAGGACAGAGTCACTTCCCTTGGCCTGCTGGCCACTTTTCTTTTGATGCAGCCAGGCATGGCAGTTGGCTTTCTGGGCTGCCAGGGCACACTCTGGGTCATGTTGATCTCATCATGAGCACTCCCAAGTCCTCTCCTCAGGGCTGCTCTCCAGCCATTCTCTGCCCAACCTGTATTTGTGCTTGGGATTGCCATGTCTCAGGTGCAGGACCCTGCACTTGGGTTTGTTGAACTTCATGAGGTTTGCGTGGGCCCACCTCTCAAGCCTGTCCAGGTCCCTCTGGATGGCATCCCTTCCCTCCAGCGTGTCGACCGTGCTTGCTGTCATCCTCAGACTTGGATTTTTCTCTTGCATTATTCAGTAAAGCTGTTCATAGTGGAATGATAGATCTCTAATAGATACTTTCTGCAAATTGATTTCAGTTTTGGTTTACCAACTATAATCAGTCTTTAATTTCATGAGTTAATCATAAGGTTCTCGTGTGACTGTAATGGTCAAAGAAAAAATACTTTTTTTTTTTCATTTTTATGTAGAATTGGAAGATGGCTGTACTAAGCAGTTCTTGGTTTAATAATGCCTAATTTTTGTACACCTAAGAAAATGTGAAGTGCTGTATTAGAATAAATGCTAGTCTAAGCAAGAACTTTAACTTTAAAATGCCCTGGAGTAGGCAGAAAAGATTGGATGTTAAGAACAAACTTCATTATCCCCAGTCTCCTAGGAATATATATATAAAAGTAGTTCTTATGATCTTACAGGAAGTTTGCATATATTTTGTCAGGAAACTGATACCACGTAAAACTTACAGGACTCGAGTTTATGGCTTTAATGGTCCCTTTCAATTAAAGGAAGGGCGAGCAATGACAACAGGAGACTGAACGGGTGCCAATATATATTGAAACTATCTGTGAAAAATCCACAAGTCTGAAATAATCTATTGGAATGATGCCTTAAGGACGCTTTGGCCTGCACAGTCACAAGGTTAACTCAGTAAATCTAAAATAAATGTCTTCTCTTCCTGACACTTACAAATATAACCATAACGAATACATAATCCTACGAGTCATAATCTTATCATATTTTAACTGTGACAATTCCTTTCTAAGGATTCTTTTTTTTGTCACAGTTCTTGTAATTAAGAATTCTATAGGAAATTGTGCCAGTTTTCCTTTAGATTTGGGGTAGATATTGGATCACAACACTTTTAAAAGTTTGAAGCTATCATTGAAATAAAATTTTGGCAAAAGTTGTGAAGTGCCAAAAGTTGTAAAGTGGTTTTTTTGTTGTTGTCTTGATTTTTCTGGTTTTCTATTAATTACTGTCCTCAGTATTATAGACAGATAGTTATGCAATGTTGGGTCTTTTTTAAAAATAATGTTTATAATATTTAAATTATAGTTTAGATTTGCATAATTTAGTAGTCTGAATGGCAAATACTGCCTCATTAAATCAACTGTATTATTATCAACTGTAAATATTATATTGTGAAGCCACAGAGACTTAGTCTGCATTTTCCTTCAAATTTCCACCTTTCTTTCCTACTAGGATCTATATAGCAAAATTGGATATATTTTTTTCAGACTTTCTTTTTAAATTGAAGTATTTCTAGAGCTTTGTGCCTTTTTTTTTTTTCTTCTTTTTGAATAGGAGAGTGCAGGGACCTTCAATAGCTACTTAGTGTCAGGCACATCAATCTTTAAAAAATAATTTAAGAAAACAGTCATAGTTGCATGGTTAGGCAATACCACTTTTGAAGCTTGATACCACGTATATTGCAGAATGCAGTATTTCTTACCTGTCTTACAGGTCTAGCCCATTCTGCATGTGTCTGTATGTGTCAGTTCAAATTACTACTCTGTTGCTTATAAGTAAACACAAAATTTTACACTTTTTAAAGTGTGCCAATTGATCCAGGAGGAGTTTTGTCCCAAAGAAGACTTTCAGAAATACAGGGTGGAGCTTGTAAAAGAAAGGTGCTTGGGTTGACTAGGGAACTATTGCTGTTTAATACCAATAGCTATATATCTCAGCGAGTGACTTCTAGTGAAATCTTGCTGTTGCTTTAGAATGTGATCTTATGCTCTATCTTCTCTAAAAGAAACTGCCTGGTTATGTTCACACCAGTTTAACATGTGGGGACGGGCTCCCTCCACCAGTGAAACTGTGGTCCCCTTGTGCAGAGTAACTTCTGTCTTTAATGTACAGTTAGCAAACACCTGCAAAGTTTAAGATGTTGTTTTTAATAGATGAAGCTTCCAACCTTTTAACAGTGTTGGCAGAATAGACTCTGTGCCAGTGAAGTGACTGCTCAAGTGTAGTTCTGTGTTTTAGCCAAAATGCAACCTCTGTAAATGCACTACGCTGATCAGGGATGGTTAAGCGTGAGCACACGTTAGCGCTTCTGAATCAGAGGGATGGGGCAAACAACTGTTCTGAAGGACTTGAATAAATGCCAAGATGAAGCTGCCTTTAGTGATGCTCAAGATGATTCATATTTTTCCCCTGTTGTTGGAGTAACAAAGTGCTCGTTGTGGATGAAGTTCCTGCAGCAGCCCAGAGGCAGCTGCTCTAACTCTGTGTTGTGGTGTAGCAGCAGGCATGTCTCTTCCCTCTGAGCAACAGGTAGCCCTCTTTGCAAAGACCTATTGGGCTGGCATTGATCTGGTTGGTTTGTGTATTATCACAGAACAGAATCATAAAATGGTTAGAGTTGGAAGGGGCCTTAAAGATCATAGAATCATTTCGATTGGAAAAGACCCTCGGGATCATTGAGTCCAACCATCTACCCTACTCTGCAAAGTTCTCCCCTACACCATATCCCCCAACACCACATCTAAATGACTCTTAAACACATCTAGGGATGGTGACTCAACCCCCTCCCTGGGCAGCCTATTCCAATGCCCGACCACTCTTTCTGTGAAAAACTCTTTCCTGATGTTTTGTCTAAACCTACTCTGTTGGAGCTTGAAGCCATTTCCTCTCGTTCTGTCACTAATTACCTGCGAGAAGAGACCAACACCAACCTCTCTACAGTGTCCTTTCAAGTAGTTGTAGAGAGTGATGAGGTCTCCCCTCAGCCTCCTTTTCTTCAAACTAAACAGCCCCAGCTCCTTCAACTGCTCTTCATACGATTTGTTTTCCAGGCCCTTCACGAGCTTTGTTGCCTCCTCTGCACTTGCTCCAGCACCTTGATGTCACTCTTGTATTGAGGTGCCCAAAACTGGACACAGTATTGAAGGTGGGGCCTCACCAGTGCTGAGATCATTGAGTTCCAACCCCCCTGCCCTGGGCAGGGACACCTCCCTCCAGACCAGGTTGCTCAAAGCCCCATCCAGCCTGGCCTTGAACCCCTCCAGGGATGGGGCATCTAGAACTTCTGTGGGCAACCTGTTCCAGTGCCTCACCACCCTCACAGTAAAGAATTTCTTCCTGATACCTAATCTATACAGACAACAGAAATCCATAGCATGCATGTTATACATATTAATATGCATAATAGTATGCCCATATCAACGGGAGGGATGATTCGATAGCTGAGCTGTGTTCTGTCAGTAGCCTGTGTTCAGTCCTATGCCCTCATATAAGCTGCTGTTAGGACCTATAGCAAAATGCTTGAGATGTGGGCAGTGAGGGGACAGCCTGGTGTCTGCAAGATCAGTAGGTGACAATAGATACTCTTAGCGTTCCCTCCTATTCTTGAGAGAAAAATCAGCCTGAGGAAAGAGACAATGTTGTATGACTAGTTTGTACATTAAACACTTTTAACCCTTTAATGATAATTTTTAAAGAAAGTGATTAATAGCAGGCAAAAGGCGGTTGGTTTGGATTTACAAGGTTTTTTCCTTGTAATATATGTACCAGTGGAACTCTCAGCACTTAAAATATCTTAATACTTTGCTTCCTTTAAAATAAGGCTATTTGGGAAAGTTTGGAACATGCTGCCTTTTGCTCTAAAACTTCTGAAGCAGATTCTAGTTTGAAGACAAGGTGATATCCTAGACCTTGTACATACAGAATGCTGGGGAAATCTGAGTTCTCTGCCGTGTGTCCCTGTTAGGGATTTGGTCCTTGATACTTGTTTTCTAGTAGCCTGTGCTCCCATTCTTGTTCTGAAGCACTGGCTTGTTGGGTCGGCTCCTTACAAAATGTATGCAGCCCCAGAAGGAAGATGCATTGCAAATTAACAACTTCAGGACAAGAGTTAAGACAAATATGCTATTTCATCTGCCTGTTACTAAATATGACCACAAAAAGCATAAATCAATGGGCCTAATTCTGGTTTTGGAGCACAGGTCCAAATTATTTGGTCAGTAATTTATTCTCATAACTTCTGTAGGACTGTTCTGGGGCTCTTAGAATAACAGCCAGTTACATCTTATTTTTAGTACAAAAGTAATTAGGGCTTTGTTCTAGTAATATTTTCTTAACATGCTGCAACATGATGGAGTTATGGGCTTAATAAAAACACTGTATCAGAAATGTCCAGCATTCCTGTAGGGCTTGCAAAATCCAACAGTAGCCAGAAAAGACATAATTCTGAGTTGCTGGAAGACATTACTGTGTTGTATTTGACTCTTATTGAGCTTTGTAATATAAATTGATTAACAATTAACTGTTACAGTGAAATGAGTTTCTATAGCAACAGGGCAATGCAGGGTACAATTATTCAAACTGCTTTTCTGTAACAGATATTTTTTTTCTTACAAGGAGTGCATTTACACTGTTGGACTAAAACATGGTTTTGTTATAGCAACAGATAATCCTGAGCTTTTATGTGCTGAAAAGGGGATGGGGAAAACTTTCAAAGATAAATACCAGGGTGGTAGAATGGTGGGAACTCGACCTACTACTACTTGCCTGTATGTTATTTAGTATAATGGAGCTATACTGAGTTATATATTGTGCAGTATGAATTTATGCTTCACTTCTACCTAGTGAGAAGTCTACAAAAAACTGAACTCGCTCTAATTTAATGATCATTTAGTAGTTTTCAACTTTCAAGTAAATCAATTAATAAAACTTAGTCCTGATGACAATTCCCTCAATTGCTCAGGCTTTTGCTTATTTGTTCTTTGTATATTTACAGTTTGTTTTCTTTGTTTTGAGACTTTTGAATACACTTAGAGAGGAATGTTCTACTTTAAGCTTCACTGTTAAAATTGGAAAAGGTTAGGGTATTGTCAAGAGACTGCAGGTGTTGGGGTTTTTTTGCTATAAACCACACTTATAAAGCCAACTTTTGAGTGTTACTATATTTTGATATTTTTAAAGTTAGAAGAAATGAAATCTGAACTATTTCAGTGATGAAGCTACAGCAGCTTTAGTCTTTCAACAGGGAGTTTAATTTTGTTTGATACATTTTAAGGATACTTTGGATTTCTGATTACTTGAAAGAAAAAAACCAAAAGCAGCAGTTCTGTTTCTGGCAAGCCTCAAAGGATGCTGTTGATAGATGTGCATGCACTGTTGAAGTGCATTTTTCTGATATTATAACAAACCCATATGAATGTTTTAGAGAAGAAAAAAAAATAAGGTGAAAGTAATTGCTTTGAAGGTGTGACTGACTAGAACACTAGACCAACAGGTCAGGTAACTTCTGCGTGTGTATGGGGAGGAGATGAACAACTAGCAGATGACAACATAGCAGTCATGCAATGTTTCCAGTTTGTTCCATATTTTGGTGGCCACCTGAAAACAGCCTGCCAGCTCTAATTTAAATGAATGTCACTCTTAACAGGTATAATTTTCTAACCAGTTTTAGAGCTGAGCCAATTTTAAACCATTTCCCAGTGAAAGTAACTTAGTAAGTGTTTAATAACTATCCCAATTGAGCCTGTGAACCCAATGAGAACAGTTGCTGAACTGTGCTGGAATGTGTGGGTTTACTTGGAATCTATGTGATATTTACATACCTATTTTCCTTATTTTTTTTTTTTTTTACATTTGGTATATGTATCTTATCTTGGTTCAGCTCATCTGAATCATGCAATCAGTTCTTTCTCACCTGTTTTTAATGCTGAATGAGGCAAGTATAGGCAATTGTAAATATAGACTAGACTGTAGGAGTAGGAGGAAATGAAAGGATCGACTGGAGGGTAAGAAACAAAGAGGAGATCAGATAACGATCACTTTTTTACTTTAGAGTTACAAAACTGTTACAGTTTACTATATTATAACTATTGAGAAAATACTTACAGTTAACCAGATATAAATCTTAAGTGAACCTTGCAGAACTTAATTATGAAGTGTAGTTAAGGTAAGATATAATTGTTATAATACACTTAATTTTCTCAGTTCCTCAAAAGTGAAGAAACTAAAATCTGTGCTTCGGTGCATTCCAGTCTTTACAGGTGGTAATACAGGTGATATATTCTTTATATAGCATGTGAAAGTCAGTGCCTGTGAATACTTGGTATGCTCACTACTATTCTGAAATCAGTTGCTTTTTAATTCACTGTATTCCTGACAGTGAAAATTTGTGCTAAAACCCCTTTGATTGCCTGTTACTCCAATGACAGGAAGTTATTTTTTTAAAGGCTTATCCTTGATTGTATTTAGGTAGAGAAAAACATGCAAGAGCTACTCAACACAAATGAGAATTCTCAACTGCTTTGAGTTACTTTCAGTTTTAGCTTTTGAAATGCTGAGGTGGTAGAGTTCTCTGTTAGTATTTTTTTGGTTTGCTTAAAGTAAAATATTGTCTCACTGTGTCAAGAAAACATTAATGTATAGCATGTATTACATAGACAGCTTTATTTGAAGTTCAGGTGCTCAGCCTTTCTAGTGTAACACTCTGGCAGCAGAGAAGAATTGTAACTTAAGTTCAAGTCCTTATATGAACTGGAAATTTTAGATTGGTAAAATAGATATTTTAACAGAGAGTTCTAGAATCTTAAACTCATTCTGTTCTGAAGTGGGGATAGACTTAAAATGCATAGTTCTTGAAATCTTTTTACATACTTTACTGGTTACAGGGACTAAGGCAGCTGTTGAGAAGAGAGCTTCAAGTTGAGGTCTTCAGGGAGTGGATTTGAAAATGTTTAATATGTGGGATGTTGGTATAAAGAAGTAAAAGCATGTACATGATGGCAACGTTCTCATAATAAAGTTGGGAGGCATCACAGGCATCACTGTTTGTAATCAGAATAGTTTATAAAGAGAAGTGAGCTGATAACAGAACAGTAACAGAAGTAAAAAAAAAAAATACATAGGAAATTTTTGCGGCAGACAGAAAACTTTGAAAAGATGATAACCAGAGTGTAATGTTGATTACAAACTGAGTCAGCTTGTGATACAGCTGTTGAAGGCAGGAGGAGAAAAATGCAATTCAAACATATCAAATGAGGTTTACCAGTAGAAATAAAGAAGTGTCTTTTAGTGCCATTGTACAAGGCATTGAAACAGAGGCTTTAGTACTGTATGAAATTCTGGTTACTTATGTGATGAAGATGACTTTCAACGCCTGCCACTAGGAGAAAATGGTGTCTAATGTAAAACTGGAGAAAGAAGAGTGTGATTTTAATTAGCTGAGCAAAGCAATCACTGTTTCTTAAAGCTCTAAAAGGAAGAAGAGAAGAAAGAAGGGAGAGTAAATTAATAAACAAAACTTTCCCTAGATGTATGAGAGACATTGCAAGGTCTCCCATGAATCCCAATCATGCAAAATTTACTATTAATTTAGAAGGATCCTGTTCTTTGACCAGTCCTGCAGTGAGCTATTGCTAATAGTTGAGCTGCATAATGAAAATCCCATGGTGTGATGGGGTGCAGACTCTCTGGGAAGATTACAATAGATTTTAAGAAGAGGCAAACCATTTAATCCAGAACCTTCTTAGAGCTGAATTGGATGAACAGAATGAAGAAAATGTATTTATAGTGATACAAATACAACTATTCTGTGTGGTACCCAGTGAGATTACCTTACTGGCTTTTAGATCCAGGAGAGGAAATGAAGTATAACATACTGAGGAGCTGGACACATGAAGTCCAGTGAAAGATTGGAAGGCCAAGGAAAGACTTTGCAGCTGTCATGGCAAGAGCACACTATGTTTTATGGTGACAGTTTCTTAGTAGTTTTGTAGGGGAGATTCTTGGAGATGGTTCTCTGTGTTGTAAGTCTGCTTTTATATAGCAGGCATTGAGGGTTAGAAATGTTTCATCCTATCTTTAAGCATAAGTAGAATAAAGGATGAGAGTCAACAGTGGGTGCACTAATTTATTATAAAAAGAGGTGACAAGCTGACCCCTGGGGTAGCAAGACTGAGAAAAATGAAGTTGTAAGCATTGTTTCAGGTTTTCCTAATCCGAGTTTTACTTACTTTTGTATAAAATGTTAGTATACTGAGTGTGTTTTCTGGGGATTAGGAAAGCTTCCATGTGCTTAGAACAGATGTTTTCATATTCATGTGTTTAAAATAAATGTTTGAAGGAAGATCTTTCTTCAAAGTGGAAACTGAGAGAAGCTGGCAACTGTGGCTTGGTTTTGCCCTCCTAATGTTAATCCTAGAACTTCACGTAAGTTACCCAGTTACCTGGTGCCTCTTTTGTACCAGAACAGAACAGTTTTCCACCACAGTACGCAAGCTTTAATGTATGGAAACTGTCTTTCTCATTCAAATGCACTCTTGGAATAAATTCTCCTTTCTGACAGGAATGCGGAGTCTTGATTCACAGGAGAGAAGAAGATAGTGTCAAATAGAGACTCTGCTGTTCTAGTGTAACTCCTTATATAGTGAATGTATCTTGTTCCTCAATCTGAACACATTCTCTTTATTTGGTAGCTATTTATGCACATCTTTAGCAATGAAGATTCCCTATTACCTTCCCACCTTAAACAACAGCAAAAATCCTTTGAGGTTTGTAGTAGTTAGTAAAGTGATTCCTCCAGTTTAAGAATTGCTTGCTTCAGTCTTTGGAATACATTAGGATGTTAATGAAACTTGATTAATATGCAACACTAAACAGTTAAACAGAATTTCAAGTAGAGGCTCAGGCTGCTTGGTTACCATGGCAAACACAGTAGGAAATTCATGCCAAAGTTTGGAAAATAAGATACACAAAAGAAATCTTGTATACTGAAATAATCACTTTGTAGAGCAAAAACAGTTGTTCATAATTTCTTAGAGCCTGTTTTTCCAAATAATACTGTTTTAAAATCCTCTTTTATCAAGCAAAACTTAATTGCCAGTGCAGAGTTTTATACAAAGCAGGCAATATTCACAAGCAGGGAAGAGTGACACTCTTTGTTGCCTTGCCCTCTAACTGTAAGGGCATTGAGTGAGTAGAATAGCCTCTTGGAGACAGCTAAATTACTTAAGTACTGTAATCGAGCTTGACATATTTTCAGTGTGCCATGTTTTGTTTAACAGATATGACCAGGATAGTGTGTGTGTGAATATATATATATATATAAATTTGTCTGTGTTAATGATGTGTGTTAGATCGTATATATATATATGGTCTATATATAGACCATGTTCACAGAATCATAGGACCTTTAAGACGATTGAGTCTAATCTTAACCTAACACTGCCAAGTCCACCACTAAACCATGTCCCTAAATCATGATTACATATATTATATGTATTTTGTAATAATTTGCATGTGTTAAATATCCTGAAGTATTTAATTTACTTTCTCACAGTTGTTTTTCCCAAGGTTTGCTAACTGTAACATAGATCTATATCTTGGTATTTTGGTGGGTGAGTTTCAGTTTGATTGGTTCCCTGTTCAATCAACTGTCTTTGAACTGTCTGAGAACACAGTATTTCATATTGTCATTCTATCAGTTTATTGTGGCTAAATGTGATATTATTGCGTGTAACTTGCTGTACAGTTAGGTGTGGTCACGTGCAAATCACGCAATTATTTTTCTTTTTCCAAATTTAAGTTAGTATATGTATTTACATGCATCTTTTCTAAAAATCTCATCCCTAAAGGGAATGCTCTTATATAGAAAGGTCGACCATGGCTTGTGAGATACTACTTCTAAAAACTTCAGGAAGATGGAGTTTAGAGTCATTGTTGGACATGGAGATTGTGTGCACCTACCCTGACATGTGACTCAACCTCATCACTTCATGCATTGCATAACCTGCATTGGAGATGATGGTAGATAGTTGGAAGAAAGCAGTTTAGGTTATTATTGAGAAACTATGATTAATTTGCTTCTGCCTTTATAGTACCTGGTGTCTTGGGAAGGAAGGCTTGATGTTGTGATAACTAGGAAGTGGTGTTACTGGAACATGAAGTGTTGGAGGTGGTGGAACGAGCAGTTTAGTATTAGGCTGAAATGGTGTTCAGGAGTTCTTATGAGTTTTAAGTGTAAAGCCACTGAGCTGCAAAGTTGTTAACAAATAGTAACTGATACACTGAATTGCAGGTTAGTTTGTACTTTTTGCTGACCTCTTGAAAAAGAACTTGTGGCTCCCTCCACGATTAGAACAAAGGTAGTAAAGCATCTGAAAGGTTATACTAGGGTTTAACTCCAAGGAAGGTAAGAACTTGGAAGCCACAGGAAGTGATGAACTATACCATTGATTAGCCTCAGTAAATAAAACTTTAAATGGCTTTCCTCCCACTGAGTTTAATACGTGGTAATTTATAGTTCTGTGGTAGATCTCTAACTTCAGGAAGAAAAATAAACGAGAAAAGCAGCAGAAACTGCAGGTGGACTAAGTTGAGTAACTAAATTTCAAGGCAAGAGGCAACTGTAAGAAACTTGAGAGATCCAGTTATGCCAGTTGAGTGAGCAAGAGTTTTTCCCACTAACCTTTTGGTGGCACACACTGGAGGGAAAAACTTCAATCAGTTTGGAACCGCTACCCAAAAAGAAGAGGGGATTGCTGTAGATGATGGCCCTAATTGATCAGTACTTGAATCGTAATTTTTCTTTCTTGTAAGAAATGGAATGGGGAAGGATACTAGGAATAAGAATGTAGTAAATCATATTGCATTGTATGAACCTGTAGATCCCTCTATAAGAGTCCATACAAGTCTGAAGAAAATAACTATTACAAAGAAATTCGGAGAAAATGTGAAAGTTGTGACAGCTGAAATTTTCCATGAAAATACTGAGAAGATGGGACTGCTTATTCTAGTAAGCAATAGAAATGTGTGTATAAGGAATGTTAGACAACATTGTCTCTTCTTGGGAACAAGAACTTACTCAGTAAAATCAGAGGAGAACAAAATTCAGAATGGATACTTTCTTTCACATATTTAGCTCTATCAGGATGTGTTGCTTCAGTCATCTAAGTAAATAATGAAAAGAAAGTGGGTGTTAAAATCTGGCAATATTTGGAATTCCATGCGGTAGTTGATTAAAAAAAAATCCTGTAGAAGGTTATTAAACTTCCATTATTTGCAATTTAAATGGCTTCCTGAAAGAAATCTAGGATGGACAATAATCCATTAATGCAGCTAACGTCTGGAACTTAGTGTTGGAACACTAAGTATCTGCCTGCTGTTAAAGAAATGATATTGGAGTAAAAAGTCTTGGATTGTGATCCAGTTCTCCAGTCCACGATTACAAAGTATGTATGTGCTGTGACTTGTTAAATCTGTATCTCAATTTTTAAGCCAGTGAGGGAGAGACCAGTATAAAAACGTGACCTGTCACCCATGGTTTATTAATAGCCCTGAGAGATCATTGTTTTGAATTTAAAACTGCACAGTGTCATCTCTGTCTTACATATCTCCTTAAAAAGAGCTGAGTAGGGGGAGAAGAGGAGGAAGGTGTCTGCATTGCATGCAGAACATACATGATTCTAGAGAGGTTTTTATCCAGCAGGCTGAGCTGCACTTGAGCCAAAATTCTGTAGACCAGTCAGTGGAAAGAGACAACAACACTGATATCGTGCCTTCTTTCCCCTTCTTCCTATTAAAAAAAGGGCAACTAATTGCTTAAACCAAAATAGAATCTCTAATTCAGTTCATGTCTGTTGGGAGTGTGTGATCCAGTGGCTATATTCAGAGTTGTTTGAGTTTAACCTGCCTGTTTACGGGTTTAGTGTGGCCAAATGCATAACACTGAAGTCAAAGTCTCAATTTTTATCTGAATTGATCATGTCATTCACTGGCACCCATAATCATGTGAACTTTGCAGAAGGAACTAGGAAATACTGCTTTTGTTAGCTGTTCTTGTAGTGTGGGTTTCTGAGAGATTTTTTAGATGCTCAAGAACAAGTTTAGGCTCTTGTTCTCTTTATCAGGGTAAAGTAATATTGTGCAAAGTGCAATTTAAAGGATTGGAGCGCTCCTAGGGAGGGAAGGGGCAGATTTTCTTCTGCTGGTGTAATAAAAACTAACTTTGTTAACAATGTAGAAAAAAAAACCACCTTTTGAAAAGTTGCGTTACAATGTCATTTAAATTTCTTGAAGTTTCAGTGAAGATTGCTGGAGTTACTGGAGTGCTTCCAGTCTGCTTCCTGGGACGACCAGGCTGTTTGGTTGGTTTGGGGGATGCAAAGCACTGCTCACAGACCTTCTCCAGACTGACCAGGACTTGCTGGGGAGAGCTGAGCTGTGGGTTGTGGTCAGTTCAATAGAACACTTTGGGTCTGACATGACTCTTTGAAGAGCACCCTCCCAAGTTGGATGTTTTGGTTCTTCCACTCAAAAGGAGCAGTGTCAGGATGGGTGTAAATATTTAAGTTTTTAAAGGAACAATTTCAGTGCCTTAAGACCTCTCTTGGGTTGTGATAAGTGGAGGCAGCAGCAGCGTTCCCTGCTCAGAAGACAGAGGAGGTATGTTTTTGTGTGGAAGGGTTCAAAACCTTTTTTCAATTTCCCTGAGCCTCCCAGTCCTACAGTAGTTCAAATGTGTTAACATTCCTGTCCTACTTTAATGCCCTTTGGCCAGTCTTACAGAGAAACAAAGGGTAAGTTGATTCTGTATGCACCTGAGAAGTGAATGGGGATTTGCAAACAAAAAAGGTTTTTTCTTTTTTGGAGGGGATCTACTGTTCTGTGTTTCTGAACTCTATTTAAATAAAAATGTCTGCTTTTTCTAGAATTATTGGTAGACTGGTGTTTTCGCCTTAGATAACTTCCAGTAGGATGTGCTTATCTGTACTGGAACCAGATAAATATTTTGGTTTATGGCCTTACTAAAATGGAGCTAACGTTGTTATGGTGAGTTATAAATCAAATAGCCCTTCATGCATCTTCTTTATGGTGGTCACATTCCCTTTCTTGATTTTGCCAATTATATAACCATTGGTTCAGTTAATATCACATAGATTTGTTTCAAATGAGTGTGTGCTCTCTGCTCTCTTTGAATGCTTAGAATAATTCTTCAGGAAAAAGAATATGATTATTTTATTGGATGCTTCAGAAGACTAAACTGATCTTTGCCTAAATATGAATTTATGTTCGGTTGTTTTGGACTCCAGCTTTTATCTTTATGTGCTCAGAGTTGTCTGCTGCATGAATAAATGCTGAAATCTTGTTAGTAATGCTTTTCTCCTTTCAAAAGTTGTGGACGTCTTGTATGGCCCCAAGTGGAAGTTAAACATAGAGGGAGAAGAATACCAAATAGCTTCCCAAATTTGCAAGCGGCTTCATACAAAATTGATCTTTAAGACTTTGTTATGGATGAATTGTGTGGAACTCTTGAAAAAATTAGGTTAAATAAAATTACTTGGTGTCCCTGTTTTACTAACAGAGCTCTTCTTATGCAGTATCCTAGAAACTCTGTCACATGCCTTAAGTGTTCCTGTTAAGCATTTAATCAAGTGCTTTGTAACTTATAAAAACCTTCTGCAAAGATAGAGGAACCCATTTATGAGGAACAGTGTTGTTCAGGAGAGTAAACATTCTGTTGAGTAAAAATGAATCTTCAAATGCTTTTGTTGGGAGCAGGTAGAAATGCAAATTAAATTTGAGTGAGATAATTAAAAATATTTATGTATTAGAAAAAATGGCATTAAAATGCCACTGCAGCCAAATTAGTAATGATCATGCCTTGAAGATCAGGATCTGAAGATTTATGAAAGTAAAACTGGCACGAATTGGCAGCAAGACTTTCTAGAGAAAGGAAGCTATGGAGAGATACCTTTGAACATACTGCTTTCCATTAAAGTAGCAGATTCTTTCTCCTGCTTGCTTAATTGGTTTTGTCCCAATTTCTTACTTTTTAATTTTCAAAATTCATGTTTTCCAGTCCAACTTTCATCCCTTTCTCATAGGTTCTCTTGCCTTCAAATTAGAGAGGAATAAGGGAAAATGCATGTGTGTGCTTTTTTCTGAAGCTACCCTTAATGTGTGCTCACTTGTACACCACCCGAAAGGGTTGTGCCGTTGAATCTGAAGGGATTCTGGGACTGATGTGGGTTCTTGCCAGACTTTAAACTTCCTACCAAGAAAGCTGAGGCCATTAGTCAGCAGTTTGTCAGCTTACGTGCAGTTACAGTTGTAGCAGCCATTTTATTACTGATAGGCCGTGGCACCACCAGCTGCACTGAAGAGCCTTTTATTAGGGCTTTATAGTTGCTGGAAGCATTGCCTGGACTTTCTGTTGTGTATCTTGTATAAATCAAGAAGAACTTTTGCCCTACGTCAGTGTTCTTTATAGACAACTAACTTGTTCCTGTAGTTTTCTTCCTGTGTGAAGTTCCTTTAAGACATAAACCAGACCTGGGTCTAAGTAAGCTGGGAGGGGCCGTGTTGCTGCTGCTTTGGTTGATCCTAAGCTTAAAATCTTGGGGTCGTTGGGGTTGGAAGGGCCCACTGAGAGTCTCTGGTCTTCTGCCTAAAGTGGGGTCACCTGTGAGATCAGAGCAGCTTGAAGCTACAGTGGAATAACAATAAATGATTCTATTGATAATATTAAGTGACCGTATTAAGGCTTTACAAAAAAGATTTGAAAGTCTACTCCTTTAATAATAAAACAATTAGAAGGATTTCTGGTGTTTCTTGCAGAAAAACTTGTGTACAGAAAAACTGAACAGAGTTTTCCAGAAAGTTCTACAAAAGCACCTGGGATAACTCAGCTTTCTTGTGTTCCTTGACTTGCTCTGTCCTTCAGCTGGCTCTGCAGGAAGGAGAGGGAGACCAGCACAGATAGGGAGGAAGAATAAACAAGCTGTAAGGAGCCTCCTGGTTTAGTTTTCCCTGTCCTTGCTAACACAGCAAGTGAGTCTGTCCTGGAAGTCCTTGCCCTGTTCACGAGGGTATTCTGTAAGACAAAGTGCTGCAGCAAGTGTTTTCAGATAGGGTTTAAAGAGCATCTGTGAAGTTCAATAAAGTTCACTTAATAATATTTTAAAGTGTTGATTTCTCATGTTACTTGTATAGCATTAAAACAAGCACAGCTTTCTCAAATTGTTCCATTTTGAACCATTACATCCCTGGGCAGGAGGTATTGATGAGATACCAAGCTACAGGTAATAAGTTGTGAATTCCAAGCTCCAGAAATGCAGAGGAAACTGTTTTCAAAAGTATATAATCTTGGTTCTTTGTGCCTTTTTATTTTGCACTAGAGCTCTACATACATAGCCAGTCTGTAATCTGCTGTTCAAGATCAATTAATTTTCTGGACAATAGAGATTTTCTTAAGAGGATTTTTGGAAGTAAAATTTTTATTAAATGTTTGCCCTCGCTTACAGGCTTAAAGACCTAATATTCTATCTCCATCTCACAGCTATCACCCATTGAAAACCAGTTCTCCTGGCCAACGTGATATTTAATACTTTTAGTATCTAAGAGAAACATTTTGATTATTACATTTGAAACTATCTGAGATAAATGAATAAATAACTCTTTTCCTTTCTGATCTCAGAGATGTTTTTTAGCTTAGAAGGAAATGTAGCATGATACATCTCATTCAACTAAAATTTGCAGAAAGCTGCAGATGTAAGTTACGAAAAGAAAAGATACAGGAAGAAATCACATCTGTCAAGGAGCATGATTAAATGCTGGCTTGAAGTAATGTGATTCACTGTTTGGGAAATCTTAGTATGAAATCTCTAAGTCTCGGATCAATAGTACATTAAAAAAAAGAAATCTTGGGTAGATATTAATCTGGAAATCTGGCTTTTACCTTAGAATTACATACAGCTACAGAACCCAGGTTATTGATGTCCATCTTAATCAGACATTTCAAACCTCAGAATTGGAAAACTTAAATATTTGCTACAGACTGAGGTAACTGATTTAATTTTCTCCCATTTTCTTCTTAGTGTTTTGGTACTGAAAGCTGTGGTTAAGATGTTCCATTCTGGAAGCCAGAATTCAGGCTGAATGGACAACTGCTAGACTGTTAGCTTTAATTTTATTTTTTTTCTCCCTCTTCCAGCAGAGTGGGGGTAATTTTGCTAAAATAGCATGTTGTGAGAGTTAACTAAATGAGACTAGAAAGTCCCCCCAACATATACATGGTTCACGTTTTATTAGAAGTATGAATTCATTGGGAAACTAACTGGCAGGACTTGGAAGCTGTTGATGCTCAGGGTACACCAATTTTATTCAGCTGTATTGCTGACTTCAAGAAGGTATTGTGTGAAATTCACCTTGATCTTGTTGCCTGACAGCCATTACTCCTTGTCCCTTTGCCCAAGGGGTACTCGAAATACCACAGTATGTTGGCAGGAACACACTTCTAACGCATTTGGCCAAGGTGCTAATACCAGAGCATTGATTAGCTGAGATGAACGACAATGGCCTGCACAAATTTTTATTGGGAGGATGGTATTGACTCTTAACCTTGCATAACAATCAGTTGTGATAAAGTGGTGTTCTCATCGTGAGTCAGTGGCAATGAAGTAAGTTTCTCAAAGTGGACAGGCTGGAATAGTGCTGAATGTTTTTTCAGAAGAATCTTAAAGGAACTGGAACAGGAATCTTGCAAATAGCTCACTTACCAGCTCAAGCAGAGGTGAGGGGACCTGATCCTGTGCGTTTAACCTCCATGTTTGGTAACACTTAATCCCAAGATCTTTCTGTTCTCTTTCAAAGTATATCACCATTCTGAGAAGGGGGGGCAGTTCACATCACCTTGTTCAGTAAAGAGTGTCATATCCTAGGATTTGACACTTAAGGACTCGGCTTTCATGTGAAAGCTTTCCTCTGAGAATGAGATCTTCCACAAAACAGCTATAGCAAATGGCCTTAGTGGTGAGCTAATGAAATATTGAGTCCCAGGCACGATTGAATTTTATGAGTAAGCACTTTTCTTGTTCTTAACAAAATCCAATAGCAACCTTCAACTGTGCCGAAATAAATAAAATGTCTCCTACTTCTTACACTCATTGATTCTAGCCTGTCTTTAAATTTAGAGAGATCAAGACCAAAAGAGTACTTTTGTGCTTGTAGATTTGACTTATCTCCACAAGACAACTGTATTTTAACAGAAAACACTAGCTGCATGTAAATAAAAGGTGGGACATCCCTGTCAGTAGAAGCCTGGTTAATTCTGGCTTGAATTAGTCTATTTATACTCCATTTAAGTTCAGTCACTGCCATCTGGTTCCCAGAGAACAGCTAAGAACAAGCATGGTAAAGTCTGTGCTTAGATTTAATTTATCAGAATCTCATGCCTTGCCAGATCTCTTATCAGATGATTTCAGAAGACAGGGAACTTCAGTCACATCAAACTTGTTGGACAACACAAACAAAAGCTAATGATATAAAAACTCAACCAGACCAAAAAGCAAGGTACAGTTCCAATGTGAAAATACTCACTTATTTATTCCTTGCTGCTTAAAAGGATAATGATGATTCAGAAGGAGGAGAACCTGGGAATAACTGTGTTTTCTGCTGGCTGGAGGACTCTATGGTTCTCTGATCTTTCAGTATGATTCAGGCTGAGCCTTGTTCACTTTAAAAGGGATCTTCCCCCTTAGGCACTGGGTTCTGCTGGAACTTCTGTCCAGAGAATACAACTTTGAGCCTCATAGATTAACATTGTTAACTCTGCCTTTCTTTGAGGTAGGCATCTATATATTTCTGTAGAATGGTCTTTAAGAGTTATCTTTTGATGTCACTTATTTTATAGTGACAGGACAAAGGAATCTTGTGCAGTCTAAGAGATAACTGCATGGCCTGTAGGATTTGATCTTTCAGCTTCACATCTGTTTGTGAATGCCCCTTGGTAGGCATGCGCCTTACCCTATCATCTCCCAGTAGAGCTGGTACTCTATTTAAGTTCTCCTTGAAGAGGTATTGCTAATATTCTTTTTTAGCTTATAATGGATCTCTGGGCTCTGGAGAGTAACTTTTTAATCTGCTGACTTGAGAAGTCGGAACACATCATCTCATTTTGGAGTTTTCAACCAGGAGGCTACCACACCTGATTAAACTGGTTTATAATCTATGTTGCAAAGCATAAGTGCAACTTTAATATTGTTGTGTATATGGGCTTATTATGCATATCCTGTAGTTAAATTTGCCTTGGAAATGGCTCACCTGATGTGATTCACTGTGTAGCTAGTTACGATTCTTCCCTCCTGACAAGTCTAGTTTGTGTCTGTGTAGCTCTGTGCACACAGAGGATTTGCTGTGCTGTAAATCTCACCCTCCAAGGGTTAATACACTGGGGGAAATTTTCTTTTATGTGAAGCTTGTCCTCTTCCTCAAAGAAGTCTTATTTCTTATATTACTGGCCCGATTTCCTTTAACTAAAAATACTGAAAAAGTATATATAAAAATTAGAATCTGTGTCCTATGTCACAGCTACATCTCAGGTCTAAAATATTGTTGAGTATCTGCAGCTTTCTAATTACAGACTTCAAATCTAGTAAACAGGGAGTTTTTAAAAAAAAAAAAGAGGTTGATCTGATATATGATCTTGTATATTAAATGTGTGGGTTTTAATCTCTGGATGATGAAAGATTAAGTTGTCTGTTCAGAAGTGATATGGGGATAAACGTGGGTTACACAACTGAGAAAGCATTTTAAATTGCTTTTCTGTTCCTTTTGATTCTTCTGACACTTCAGTGCCAGATCTTCAGTTGTTTATATTGAAGTTCCTCGGTTTTGTTGGCACTTATTTTGTCTGAGCTATATTTGAATTCTATGTTCAGTGTCAGAAGCACAATTACTTTGTAGCTTAATGGCTTAAAATGTATTTTATATCACAGTATCAGCATCTTGAATTGATGTGCCTAGAAAATGTTCTCCTAAGATCTAGTTGATAATTTTCTTTAGTTATTGAGACCAACGTCATATGTTTGCCTGTTATAAAAAGGACAGACTTACAGTACACAAATTAGGTAATTGAGAATATGCTATTTTTAATCCAAAAGTGATTGTACTTAATATTGAGAAAGCTGCTAGTAGGACCGTAGATGGTCAATGTGATGGAATGACTCTTCTGGCAGGAGAAACCTTCTGGGAACAGGTTGATCTTGAGGAGTTGCTGAAGCCTTTGTGTTACTGAAGGGTGGTCATTGATTTGTCACAATGTAGTTGCAAAGGCTGGGGTAGGCATAGTGTTTGGCAAAACTAAAAGTCACAAGCATTGCATTGTATGAAAAGATAAAACTTTTTGACAACATCTTGGATGTTGTGTGTTTATCAAACAGCAGCTGTGTATTTATCAAAGTAGGGTTTTGTGACTGCATAATTTGTTGCTTAGTATAAACATTATTTGCAAATAGAGTTGGTTATATGCACACATTGTGACAACCTCTCTTAACTCTCTTTGCTCTCTTTGCAGGCTGCGGACTTGAGCAAACCAATAGACAAAAGGATATACAAAGGAACACAACCAACATGCCATGACTTCAATCACTTGACAGCCACAGCAGAAAGTGTCTCTCTTCTAGTGGGCTTCTCTGCAGGCCAGGTCCAACTTATAGACCCTATTAAAAAAGAAACTAGCAAATTATTTAATGAGGAAGTAAGTAGAAATCTTAACATTGTTGCATGCAATGTAATTGTGATACTGTAGATTCTAGATTCTCAAGGTTCTATAGATGGCTCTCTTTGTTTATATAGTTTATCATTCAGTCACTACCTTTCTTTTTCAGCTCTTTCAGTGGCTTGGAATATCTACACAAAAATGTTATTCCTGAAAGAATCTTTTGAGTTTTTAGATGAAAAATTAGGACTTTCTAGCTTGGCTAATACTGTAACTAGAGTTAATGAAGTTAACTGGTGGAAAAAAGATCTATAAATGTTGCTGCGTGCGCTCTGCAGTCAGTTGTTTCTGAGGCTTTAGGCCCCTATTTAGCTAATACATTGTGGTCAAAATATTCAGTAAGGTTAAAATGCCAGTTTGTATTGTCAGGATGTTACAGCAGAAACTTTCTGTATCAAGGGTTCCTAAAGGCTTGCTTGGGGAAGACTAGGATATCAAGCTGAATGCTGCATAGAAAAAGCCGAAGGCTTATGAGGTCTTGGCCATGTGATGTTCCTGAAAGAAACTCTCCATCTGCTTTTTCTGCTGATGTGCAATAAGGAAAGCTGGATGGGAGTGCTGTGGGGGGAAATAATGACAAGTTACAAGACTGCTGGCTCTGATTGTCTGATAGGATTGGCATTCTTAGAGGAGTAAGTGTCTGGATGCTAATGAGAAAAGAAACCTGGTAACTGGTACAACTTTTGACAGCATTTTCTACAGAGGATGAGTTATGGGAATTTGGGTGGTTGGTAAGTGTTGATTTGTTTTGTGGGGGTGGTTTTTTTTTCTCCTTTTCTCCTAGCTGCAGGTGAATTGAGGGGGCAGGGAATAGCAAAGAGGTTTGCAGGTCTGGTTTTTTTTTTTTTTTAAGTTTCAGAGCTGGATAAGAGCTTTGCAAATGAAGTTAAGCCTTGCTCAGCTTGCAAACTGAGCAAGCATATCTTTCCCACCTCAGAGAGATGTGTTGCCTTGCTCTGTCTTTGTGCAAAGAAGATTGAAGAATTGTTCTCAATGGGGATGTTTTATAATTAGAACTGTCTAATTTCTCCTCAGCTTTCTAAAAGTAGCTACATCTAGATCAGAAAAGGGGTGTTTTGATTCTTACCTGGCCTTTCCCCACCTGCTATCTCTGCTTGTGTTGAGTGGGAAACAGCACTGGAGAATCTCTTAATATTGCATGGAATACTCTGTTTGGTAGAAACCTCTGTAAAAGTAGTTGAAATGTTCATTTTAGCATTCTCCTAACATCCCTCCCCCTGTGCTATCTGCGCCTCCCCCCAACCACAACTCACCCCAAACCAAAAAAAAACCCCAAACTTTGTCATTGGTGCAACTTCACTACTGGGAGCGCTGGCCTGGATGTGAACAAGCTACTTGTGTGAGTACAGCTCTGATTTTATCTTGTATGATAATAGTCTAAGTATTACAAATGGCAGTAGAAATACTATAAACAGCTGGAGTTTCATATCACAGAGCAGTTCCCAGTCTTGTAGCTGAACTATAGTTGCTTTGAGAAAAACTTTTGCTGCCACACTTGCAGAAAGGTCCAATGCATGTTTAAATGCCTTGGTGATGTTTACTGTCTAGTGTCTGCAGTGTAAAGCTGTGTGACAGGTTGAATAGTTTGTGTGGGAAACCACAAATTATGGAGAGCACTGAAGCCACTTTCCATTAGACAATATTGTCTTTGTGCTATAACCAGCATTACTTCCCCGTGGTGGGAATACACTCTTTGTCAGTTTGATGGAAGTTAAATGACACATCTGTTTGCTACAAAGCTAACATAAGGTTTTCTTCAGTGCTACCAAAACTGCACAAAACAGTAGGCTACAATTAAATGACAAATTCTTGTTTCTTATACTGATCTTACCTGCAGTTGCAACCAATTCTAAAACATTTATATATTTTTAATCTGTCAGAGCATTGACATGTGCCCTGGATGTGTTTGGAAGTTCTGGCTTTTATCTAAAAGCCATTTCAGAGAAACATCAGGAATCACTGCTGGTTGAGTCAGTTTATTTGCTTCAAGATGAAGGTGTCTGTTGGGTTTTGAATATATTTAGAGTTTAGATGGTGTTTGAGAATAAACATGTCTTCATAGGCAGAAAGTGGCTTAAGTGGGTGTTTACATTTTTTGACATATTTAGCACTAGTGCTAGAGGTAGTAAAATTCACCAATTCTCCTGGTAGTAATTTGGTGATTCAGGTAGCCCAAAGCTCTGTTTTGACTATCACCTGTGATAAAGCAATCAGGGTAGCAGGTAGCACGTAATCGTATGTGATTTGTGAAATAACTTAACCTGTTGTGACACAGAAGGTAATGTTGAACTTAAAATGCAATAGCCTTAATGCAGTCTAACTTGTTACTCTTCCCCTCTTTTTTTTTTTTCTTTTTTAATTCTGTTGATGTAGAAGACAATAGGGACTTGAAAGGCTGAGGTGAGTGACACTATGCAGCTTGTGGCTGCCTACCTAAATCAATCTGCTCCAACAGTGGGATTCCTTCCAGCTGTGTCAAAATTACATTAGTGATATTTTCTTATTCCCAAAAGCCAACCAAGTGTACCTCACAGGGTCCATTGTTTCCAGGTGATAGTTGGTGGTTCTCAAGCTAGCCAATTGAAATATTCAATTTTTTTTTAATTCTTATTTAAACTAAAGCCTTAAGCTGCAATTTTTTTCCTAATAAACTTTTTCTATACCTGTGTTGCCAGAGCACTTTGTCAGACCTTAATGCATATTTCTTGATTGCCTCAGTTTTTTTCACTCCTTTATGGCCTAAGCCTATAATTTTGTCCCGTCAAGCTTGTTCAAAACGTGGCTACCAAGATAATCTGGGCTTGTCTTCCTGACTTGTGACTCAAGGTCCTTCACTTACTATTCTTTGACCAAACGGAAGAACATAAGCTCCTTATCTCAGCTGCTCCACTGATTCTCTTGATACCTCATCCAGCCCGTTCTTGTAACGTGTCTGCCAGTCACGCTGACTTCAGGTCTTGTTTTGTTTTGTGGCACAAGTGTGTGAGCTCAACTGAAAGCTTTTGAAAATTCAGGAAGTCGTCACTTCAGAGTTTTTATCTTCCTGCTGAATTTAAAGCTCTGCTGGTCGAGAAGGGGATGAGTTGCAGTCACTTGCTACGGTATCGGCTTAAAGTCTCCCTGTGTCTTGTCTCTTTGAGCTAATCTGTTCTCACTGCAGATTGCAATCTTTGGGTTTGTTCAGAGCCTCCTGGAGGTAAAGATCAGGTTTGCAGGATTTCTGTATAATCTTTAATATCCTATAGCCCGACATGATCATGGACTTAAAATGCCATTTCTAGTAAAGTTGAGCAACTGCTTTTATGAGTAAAGGTTGTATAGGTTGTCTGTCAGGTAGAGCTGCTCCAGTGGAGGAGAGAATGAAATTTCTCTTTGTTGCCACTTTAGTGGTATTTCAGTAGCAGGAAGTATTGCCTATAATAAGACAGCTGAGGTTCCCCATCCATATGCTCTTGGTGTGTACCAAGTAACTTTTTGTCTAATATTTCTGATAGCATCATTACTGAGGCATGAATGATATGTATCAATGAACACATAACAAACTATTTAAAATATCCCAACAGAAGTTAAGAATATGTTATTTTAAAGCTATCACACTTGAGGAAGAGTTCCCAGATGAATTTACATCTTTTGGTTCTGAAGTACAAAAAGGCTAATTTAACCATCAAGAAATTACAGAAGAGAGGCTTCCTGGTGTTACTCTGAGGTTGACAGCAGCAAAAGAATATGCAAAAGTATAATCTAAAATGAAAAGTGCAGCCTTCCAGTGGCAGTTACAGGCTTAGAGTAGATAACAATCAATGTATTATCCATTAGTTTGGTGGGGTTTATTTTTGTTTGTGATAAATGGCATAGCAAGGTTTTGAGGGGACTTTGCTCCTTTGTTTTACAGTGCTTTTGTAACTTGTTCTGGTATTTCTCTAGGCTCTTGCTATTCTCATTCTTGCCTTTTCATGTAGCTCAGCTCTTCTTTCAGCCTGTTATTAATTTATGCCAAATACAAATCTTGAATGTGCATGTAAAAAATTACTTGTCTCCAAGTTGCAGTTGAGTGATGCCGTGAGTGACTCGGTAAGTTTCAGAAATCCACCAGAACTACAGTAGCAAACTCAAGGAGTCAAACTTTACCTCTCAGTTCTTACAGCGGTGAAGATGTGGTCGTTTGTTTAAGGCCTGTGGTCGTTCTTTTGCAATGGTGGATTCTGCCAAAATGCTTTTCTTTAAAAGAATCGTCTTAATCAGGTGGTAACTGAGAGTATTCACGGGTCCTTGGCTAACCAATGAAAAGTCATTGGAGGGTGGGAATTCCAAGGTGAAGAGCATGTGGTGCCTTCAGAATTCACTGAACCATGTGCATTTAACTACTAACTTTCTAGCCATCTGATAATGTAAAAGCTCCTAAAGCTGCCTTTTTTCTTTTTTTTTTTTACTTTTAAAGGATGGAATTTATTTGTGATTTCAGATAAAACCAGAGTCTAAATTTACTGTTGCTGATTTGTAACCTGTTTGCCATGTGGTACAGATGAGTAACTGCCTTTTTTCCCTTTAGCTTATTCTGTGTTTCCTTGATTGTTTCCTCTTCAACCTACACAGTGAAAATAAACCCAAGAACACTACCTTTAGATTCATAACAACAGGTTGGCTTGATGGAAGCATGTTCATTGTGGAATGTGACTGGACCATAATAATAACCTTTGGTAGCTCTTTGTCTAGAAATAATTTCCTCTTTCCTGCCTGATAAGTTTTTGCAAAAGCAGTACCATAGCTTCTTTCTAGAAAGTTGGGTTCACTGTGGATAAGTACTGTTCCCTGTCCCCTCAGAAAGCTCAGATTTACGGTTAATCATTAAAACTTTACTTTTCAGACTTTCTGATGTGTATCTTCTTTGTTTTTCACAGAGACTAATAGACAAGTCCAGAGTAACCTGTGTAAAATGGGTACCAGGTTCGGAAAGCCTTTTCCTAGTAGCTCATTCCAGTGGCAATATGTACTTGTATAACGTGGAGCACACTTGTGGTACCACAGCCCCGCACTACCAGCTGCTTAAACAAGGAGAAAGTTTTGCAGTTCACACTTGCAAGAGTAAATCCACGAGAAACCCTCTGCTTAAATGGACAGTAGGTGAGGGTGCCCTGAATGAATTTGCCTTTTCCCCTGATGGGAAGTTCTTGGCGTGCGTGAGCCAGGATGGTTTTCTTCGCGTGTTTAACTTTGATTCGGTGGAATTGCATGGTACAATGAAAAGCTACTTTGGAGGACTGCTGTGTGTGTGTTGGAGTCCCGATGGGAAGTACATAGTGACAGGTGGAGAGGATGACTTGGTAACAGTTTGGTCTTTCGTGGACTGTCGAGTAATAGCGAGAGGCCACGGACATAAATCGTGGGTGAGCGTTGTTGCGTTTGATCCATATACCACTAGTGTAGAAGAGAGTGACCCCATGGAATTTAGCGGAAGCGATGAGGATTTCCAAGACCTTCATTTTGGCAGAGATCGAGCGAATAGTACGCAATCTAGGCTATCCAAAAGGAACTCTACAGACAGTCGTCCAGTAAGTGTTACGTATAGATTTGGTTCAGTAGGCCAGGACACGCAGCTCTGTTTGTGGGATCTTACAGAAGACATCCTCTTTCCCCACCAACCTCTCTCAAGAGCAAGGACACATACAAATGTCATGAACGCCACAAGTCCACCTGCTGGAAGTGGTGGAACTAACCCGGGAAGTAACGGAAACAGTATCACAACACCTGGAAACTCTGTACCCCCTCCTCTTCCACGGTCAAACAGCCTTCCACACTCTGCAGTCTCAAACGCTGGCAGTAAAAGCAGTGTCATGGATGGTGCCATTGCTTCTGGCGTTAGTAAATTTGCAACCTTATCGCTACACGATCGGAAGGAAAGACACCATGAAAAAGATCACAAGAGAAATCATAGCATGGGACATATATCTAGCAAGAGCAGTGACAAACTGAACCTAGTTACTAAAACCAAAACGGACCCAGCTAAAACTTTGGGAACACCTCTCTGTCCCCGAATGGAAGATGTTCCCTTGTTAGAGCCTCTTATCTGTAAAAAGATAGCACATGAAAGACTGACTGTGTTAATTTTTCTTGAAGACTGTATAGTCACTGCTTGTCAGGAGGGATTTATTTGCACATGGGCAAGGCCTGGTAAAGTGGTAAGTTTTAATCCTTAATGCTGCATCAAAGAACTAGAACTCTGAATAGGTAGTTTTCTTGAAATATAAATGAATGTTGAATATAAAGTTTCTTTATGCTTAATGTAAAAAAAAAAAAATCCTCAGAGCCATACTTTTGGATACTGCATGCCATATTTCTGAATGATTTGAAGTGTCTTGGATACAATTATTAAGTATAGTTGCCTTCCAGCAGAAGAAATAAATACTGTGCATCTAAACTATTGATCAGTGTTCTTATACTTAAACATAACCACAATATGGTGAAAGCTATTTATGTAAAAATCGAAGTAAAACCTGTCAATCACTAAAATAATGATAATCCTTCTAATGTTTTCTACAAAATACAGCACTCCCAACAAGAGTAGCTTGTGAAAAAGTAAAAAAAGCTGCTGCTTTTAAGTCTAATGAGAAATGTGAGCCTCTGAAAAAATTAAAACCAAAGTGTTTTGTTTCTCCATCCTTTTCTGTGGTGGTGCCTGCCCTTAATGTAAAACCACTCCTTATTGAAATGTCAGCCGTTTTATGCACAGATTTGTGAGCCCTTTTTACCGACTGTAGTTTATGCTTTTGAAATTGTGAATCAGTATTAGCAAGGAACTCTTTAGTTTTTGATTTGTGTATTTGTTCAGTTAGGGAAAAATCACGCCAGCTTTTTCTGGGCAGTTTCAGTGCCACGTTACTGTCAGTTTTGTTGGGCAGCTGGATCATCGACAGGCTCCTGCTTTTTGATGGCACCTCTTCTATCAGTTCAACCTTCATTAAAATATATTACTAGTTTTAACTCTTGTTGTTAATGCACTTGAACGCAGATAAAATTTTATTTTTCTTCTGTCCAATGTATAGTAAGCTAGATTTTTTGAATGAAGCTAATCGTGGTGATTATTATTTTATTAAAAAGTACTTTGTGCTACTATAGTTTTGTTTGCCAGCAATATTTTAAAGGAATACAGCTATGAAAACACTACCAAGTTGACTTAGCAAAAAAGACCATTATTTTTTGTGAAAAATTCTGAAAGGGGATGCAGGTTATCACCTGAAGAAAAAGAAATAATCTGGTAATACCTGAAAATTACCAAATTGGGCAATCTAAATGAAAATATGATGTTCATTAGGCTTTAATCGTTTGGTTCAAAAATCTGGCTTTTGAAGCAGAGGTACTGTGTTTATATACCACATATGCATTGCCATAAAATTCTAAGTAAACCTCAGTAATTTTTCTTAAAACTACATAATATAAGTTTCTTTGAGACGTTATCAAATTTGTCTCAATGTAGGTTATGTGTAGAGAGCTAAGTCTGCTCCACACCTTAATGTGTATCTCCAGGTTGAATCTAAACCTAAAACTTGTGAACCCTTTTCTTGGGAGAAGAGAGGAAAGTGTTACCTAAAAGGCTGGGGTGTTTTTTTGCCTGTAGATCCAGCATTAATTAAAATTTTTTTTTTAAAAAAAAAGCACCTCCTCCAAAACACTATTTAAAATGTTTGTCCTAAATTAGAATACTAAAGCAGTTATCAATTCTGTGACTGTGCAATGTGCATGGACTGTGAATTAACTTCATACCCATCAGCAGTGCCTCACGTTTCTGTTGTGGCCTGTATTTTCTTTCTGTTCTCAAACTCCTTTGCATATTCCTAAACACTACACTGTTAAACTTCTTTTCAGTGGCTGAGGTGGGTTTTGTTAGATTGGGTATAAGTTAAATATTTTTGTGTATTGACTTTGATTTGGAATATGACATTTCAAATATTTCAGAGATAAAGTATGCAGTACCAAAAAATCAGGATTTATGTATTGGCCAATATGGAAAACTTTAATTACAGGTAAGTAATTTTCATGCTGAAGTTATCACTTTCAAAATTAATATATTGCACACTGATGTAAATGCCATAATGTTTAGGAAGTATTTACTTAGAATTTTTCAAATTATTTTTTTTTTTTCTGATTTCACTTGCATTTCTAGTGAGCTCACTCTGCTGGTAAAAACTAAATTTGGTGGCATGTTTACAGGGCTTTGATAGGAAAATATTTGTGCCAGAAGGACATTATGAGCATCCTTTTTGTTTATAGGAAAGCACTTAATAATTTAATTTAATGAAAATTGTCAAAGTATAAAACACTCATGGTAATGTCTTTCTTACTGGGTTATATACCGTTCGTTTCTGTTTCGCCAGCTGTTTTATCCTAGGCTGTCCCATTGCTCTGGGGTTTAAAGCTGCTATTTCTAGTCTTCCTTTTGAAATATGGGTCCCCAAGTGATCTTAAAACTCCGTCACGTTTTTGTCTGCCAACTCTAGAGCGAAAGCCTCTGAATCTTGCTGCTTCTCCCATCGTTCCCTCAAAAGGCCTTCCTTAAATTCATGGCGTTGCCAGCCTAAAGGAGGAGTTGGATGGAGAAGGGAAGCAGGCTGGCAGCGTGTAGCGTGGCTGCCACTGAGGCAGGGCTGCCTTTCCCTCTCATTTTTAACAACCATGGAGAGATGCGCTGGGTGAATTGGACACGTCCGAGCGTGACAAGTTCCCCTCATTGCTCTGCTGGGGCTGGTGCTGCCCTTAGTGGAAAAGAAATCCAGGAATGTCTCTTCGGCCGTGAGCCTTAGGAAAACTGCCAGGACAGGCTGTCCAGTGCTCACGGCGGGTCCTGATTGTTTGTAAACTTACCCAATTACTTCTTCAGTGTGTCCATAATCATACCTTGAGCTTCCTCCTGGAGAGACCATTCGTGCGTTGCGCTTCCAGAACTCTTGTACCAACTCCCAACCAGTGAGGCCAAGTGAATGGTAAAGCTCAGTAAGGGACAAGTTGAATGAGGCTCAGGATTCATTAGTTTCTGGTTTGTTTTTTTTTTACCCTCACTTTTTGTTAGTCTGTTTCTGAAGCTTCAACGTGGTGAGAAAAATAGGTTGCCTTAACAAAAAGCATGAACTTTCTTCTCGATATGGTGACAGTCAGCACCATCTTTCCCAACCCCTGCTGGGAAACCTAAACTGTAGAGCTGCTGGATGAATCTGAAAATGTAGAAAAAGGATTTTAAAGGGACCAAGTTCAACTTCATGTGTTGTCTTTATAGCTACTACAAACTGAATTACAGCACCTGCAGAACAACACAAAACCAACAACCCTACAAACCCCCCCAAGCCCCAAAGTGGTACCTGGATATGCAAAACAAGTTTTCTCTGAATTTAGTAGTCAGAGAAACTATATCATTTTGGTGTCTCGCTTTAAATTTAACTGTTCACTGTCTTCTTCAGCGTTTTATCCAAGTGACAGTTGTGGATTAGTTGTCTGGGTTGTGAGAAAGCTCAAGGTAAGATTGGTGGGAAGCAGGAGGAGGTGAAACGGGAGTGTATAACCTGGCAAGACAAACATGCTACCATTTTGTACAACAAAATGCACATGGGATTTATTTATTTGACTTATTGTACAGGAGAACTTAGGCTTAAATTATAACATCCTCGAATTTTTCTAGTTAACTACAATTGTAGTACAGTATCATGTTTTAGTATGACTTCTGTTTTAGTGAAAGTTCTTAAACATTGATGTACTCTGTTTGGGCGAGGTGAGCAGCTGTTCAGACTGGTTCTTCCTCAGTGGAAAGGAGCATTTCATCACTACAATTGAAGTTCAATTGCTGGTATTTAAGTACTATCAAAGAGCTTTCTTTCAACGCGATACGGTATCTGTATAAACTTCAGGGATGATTCTAGTAAAAACTGAAACCCCAGCTTATCTGACTTCAGGTTACCCTGCTGAGCTTGGAAGCTTTCTGTAACGTGCGGTGCCGGGGTGAATCCCAACCTACACTGGTGTGATATTTATAGCAAGGGGTGTGTGTGTGTGTGTGTGTGTGTGAGGAGGTGTGACAAGCCAGGAGAGATCATAACCCTGTAAAGGCTTTATGATGAAGATGTCTGGATTAGGAAATAACATGACTTTTACTAAACGCTTTTTAGAAGACCCGTGTTCTGAGTTATCACCTCTTAAAATTTGATTATGTACTTGGAATGACTGTATCTGTCTGCCCCTTTAACAACATAAAGCTACTAAATTAATATTTAAAATGCTGGCCTGCTTATGTTACGATAATAAAAATTGTGTCAGTTAATTTACTGTCAATTTACATGTAAAGATTAAACAATATTTTTTTTTTCTGCATTTTCTGAATTCTGTATACTGGAGTTTGTTAAAGATTGCCATGTTAGGTGATACTGTACAAAATTGTATTGACTACCTTTAGTGAAAATCAGAAGTAAAATTCATATGTATTTCCTTTTTACACTTCCATCTAATTTCTTGACAACTTGAATAAATTTCATAGAGCCTTTCTAACATGAACTATATTGTTAATTTAACTGTTGCAATAATTAAGCTTTAAAAGTATTGTTGGTATATTTATAATTTTAAGAAGATCATGTTTGTTTCATACTGCTTATTTTTAGCTGTTCTATTGTCACTGTTACAGCTGAAGAACTTTACTAAATACTTGACATTACAAAATAACTTGCTGGGGTTGTCCTCTGTATACTGATGTTAAATAAAAATGTGTGATTGAACTGTAAATGTAGATAACTTTCCATAGTCCTTTCCACATTTGAGTTTGAATTTATCTTGCAGTCCTTAGGTGGTCTTACGCTTGGCCACAGTGAAAGCTGGTAACTTGCCATACTTTAAAGTGAAGAAGTTGATGCATCCTGTAGCCTGCTCTGAGTAAATGTTTCACCTCCTCTCGAGATGATGCATCCTTTTTGATGTTTAAATCTCGCTGATAAGCTCGTATCTCATGATACTTATTATTATTTTTTTTTAGGACTAGAGTAATATGAGAGAGAATACTTATCAAACTTGTTTAAACTCAGATTCAGTAAAACACGGACACGGAGGTATCTGGATTCTCTCTGCTCTCTCCAACGGCAGCTGGGGCAGAGCCTTGGCCTTCCCTCTAGGACTCTACAGGAGCTCTTTCCTCTATGGACACTGGTGCAGGGTACCTTCTCTAATCCACCTTTAGATCTTGAGATTTACCTCTAACGAACCCTGAATTCCCAACCCTGAGGATGTGGCTCGCTCAGATGATTCCAGTGTTTTCTGTCTAGAAAAACTGGCTCCTCTAGAATTAAACTTGGCTGGACTAGAGCTGAACTGAACTAGTCTGAAACTTGGGGTGCAAAATTTCTTGGAAACTCTTCAGGTGAAGACTTAAGGTATCCTTCCATCTGAGCATGGCAGGGATTGAACCATCCTTGCAGTAGTGGTTCTGTGTTAACTGATGGAGCCAAACAAATTGCATTTACATAACTAACTGTTTCAAAGGCACTTTTGGAAGATTTCAGTGAAGTGAATTACTTTGGGCCCGGTCTGAGGGAGGATTCTGTCTCTTGGTGAAATTAGTCCGTAGACTAAAGCTGAGAAAATCATCTTTCTTATGTGAACTTGAGAACCTTCTGGTGCTTCAGAAGGCACTGACTGACCACTGTATGTATGTATGTATGTATTTAGGAACAAGTGCCAGTGGAGGAACAAAATGAAATCTGTCCTGAAAGCTTCTGGGAACAGCCAGTTACTTCGAATGATGCAAGAACTGGTTGGTGAAACCAGTTTCTCAACAGTCAGTGCGAGCGTGAGACAAAACAAACTTCCACAAGTTCTGTGGTCATGGAAAATACTTTGGCAAAACATGTCTTGGACCATGAAAGTGTCGTCTTGCTTGTCCTTATTTAATAACATTCAACAAATTTCTCAAGCAAATAACTTGAATAATCACACTCTTTTGGGTTTTTTTTGAAGTTGGATTTTAGGTAGGTGCTGGGACCTTTTCAGATCCTCTTGGCCCGTGTCTTCTCCTGCAAAGATCACACTTACTTTCCAACTAACCAAAATGGAGTTGCCTTAAGTCATATGCTTTCCCCCAGGTTTGCCCTGGTTTATCTCCATTTCATCGTTTTCTAATCTGAAAATTTTGAAACCTTGCAGGCTTTGTGTAGTTTGAGTAAGCTGGAGAGGTGACGTGAGCCCTTACTACCTAAATGAAGCTTAAGGTCCTACTGCTGGAGCCAGACCAGGTTTCTACTGACAAAAGCCTCTTCTGCTTTTCCCAGTGCACAAGTAGTTGCATCTTGAATTATTTTTCTCTTGAAAATGCATATCTTCCATTTGCCAATCATATACTAGTCTTGAAATAATCTTGCCTAGTACCCGTGGATAGATTTTTAGTTAGTCTTTGTCTACTGGTTTTCTCACAGCCTTGACTCTTCTTTTTGTTAACAATGAGTAAGAGGGTGATAACACTTCTGTGAGGAGAAAAACTCCTTTCTGTGCACAGAATTGACAGTGAAACCTCCTTGATGCTGCTACAGGGTTTGACAAGATCTGGTGTCAGTCAGATGGTTTGTGCTGTTCTGTAACTGTCCCAGAGCAAAGGCAGGAGGGAAGCAAATGCAAAACCTAAAACTCCCATTTGGTGAACGTACAGACTGTAAAGATTGGGATCACCTTTGCTGTATCCCCCCTGAAGCCCATGTGATTCTTTGAACATTCTCAATTAATTTTATAACTCCATTAGGGATTAATATCCCATGTAGTGAGTAACGCAGTTCAGAGCCTTCTGCTAATAAATGCTGATTCATTTGGAAGCAGAAACTGTCAGAGATTTTGCTCGTGCAAATCTTAAAACCACTTCAGCTGACTTCACATTTGTTTAAAAATCTGTAGTGAAAAACCTCTTTCTGTTTTGGCATATTATTATTGCTCAAGTAAATGGATTGGACTGTGGGCTCTTTAGTCAAATAAAGGTCTCCATCCAAATTAGTTTCTCAAATTACTCCAGGAATGTCACGCTTCTGGACAAGAATAGACCACCCATGAAATGTTCCTCCAATAATAAATTCCCATTATTTCATATACTGGCAATAGCAGAAATTTTTAACAAATTAATACCTTTTTTTATATGAGCATTCATTAATTCATCCATTTTTAAAATTGGTTTAATTGCATTAGAGAATGCACTATGAGAATGCTGGGGGTTGGTTGGGTTTTGTGTTTGTTTTTTTTTTCTTTTACGCTGGTTGTTACGTTGGACCCTTTGCTTTTTCCACCTTTTGATTTTTGAACTGGAAAGATGGTCCAAAGCTCTTCCTGGCCTCCAGCGATTCCCGGAGTCACCCCGGGCCCGAGGCTGAGCCTGTGCCAGGGCTGTTGAGGGCTTCCAAATCCTGCCCCTGTGTCCAGACTTGCAGGTTATTATCTAGATTAGTGAAACTTTGGAATGATTGCATCTTTGGCTCCAATTAAGCCTGTTCTAATTTACATGAGAAAAAAAAAAAAAATTATCTCCGTAGTTACTGCTGGCTTTTTTTGCTAATTAGTAGTGTTTTCCTGAATTTATTTTTTTATTATTATTTTTTTTACATAGCAATTATATGCTGATCTTTCGTAGAATTAGTTTCTCTTGCAAAACCTTGTGTTTCATATCTTTGGAAAAAAAGCCAAACTTTTGGCTGAAGCGTATATGGAATTTTTTTAAAAAAATAACAACCCCCTCTGCAGCCTCACGAATGGTGAGGAGGGTTGGAATTAACAACGCTGCAGGTCTTTCTGGAGAGACCACAGCTCTGAGTGCCATGAACCTTGGGTGGAAATGACCCTACTGATCGTATTTGTTACGGCTTTTCATTCTTAGACGTGCAAGCCATTTTTTTTACTGAGTCTTGTGTGTTTTGGGAAGCCAGCGAGTGCATCGATAAACACGGAATAGCCCGAGCAAGTAGTGCTGTGAAACAGCCCGTGTTCAGTATTCTCACGGGGCTAATTGTCCTAAGAAAAACGATGGAGTCCCCTGCACAAGCAGCACGTTTCAGCTGCAGAGTCATCTGTTGAGATGGCAGATGATGGAGGACCTGCTTGGAGGATCCTCTCTGAGGTTGTGACGAAGGTTGTTTTATCAAATTCCCGACTCGGGGTCTCGTAACTGTTCCATTTCCCACCCCAGGCTACATCTACATGCCGACAAAATACTACTACTAATAAAAGAACTACATTTATTTTCAAAACTTTTTTTGAGCAGTCTCTTAATTTTGTTTCTGCTGCTCGCTCGGTACGATGCCTTTGTGCTTAAACTGCGGGCTGCTGCGCTGTGCCCCACGGCAGATCCACGGCTCCCCACCTCCATTTTCTGTCATGGCTCCCCACCTCCATTTTCTGTCACGTCTCAGCACCTCCATTTTCCATCAGGGCTGTTAAACTGCTCAGCTTTGCTCTCGTGCTGACGAGTTCTTGCAGCTTTTGTTCTATCTTTTACCCTCTGCTTGACTGGACCGTGATAGTTTAATCACAGAAACTGCAGTCTAGTTTCTTTACTATCTCTTTACAGGCAGGAGCTTTCTTTGTTTTTTTCACTGAATTTCTTTTTTTAGAGTTGGAAGGGACCCTAGAGATCATCTACTCCAACTCTCCTGCTGAAGCAGGATTGCCTAAAGCATGTAACCATATCCATCGTGTTACTCCCAAAGAACACAATTGTGAGTATTCTAGTCCCACACACTTTATTTCACAGATCAAAGTCTTAGAGGGTAATTTTTGTATCAAAACTGTAAATTTTTTTGAACCCTCACCTGCTTCTACATAGTTCTTAAATGGCGTCATTTGAAAGGCTCTGATTCCAATTTGGTACAACTTCTGTCTGTGCCTAAAAACTGAATTCTTATTCTTGTTTTTCTTGTAAGAGCATCTAAGGTCTAAGATGTCTTCTGAAATTAAGTTCTTGAAAGAACTCTCAAATCTCTCCCACAGCAGTGGAGTTCTGGAAAGGCCATTGGAGCCTGGTCAGGTTTTAAGGCAGTACTTGCAAAGTTTTTGAAATGTCTGCCTGCAGCAGCCCAAGGATATTGATCTGGACATTCTTTCCACTCGGGTGTTCCTCTGGGTTGCCTGCTCGGAGTTGCACAATTAATTCAGAGCAAGGACTGAAATATAAGGAGTGTTGAGTGCTCATTAGAGCCTCCTGTGCTGCACGGGAGGTCTGCTTCTTCATGGTCTGTGAGATGAAACCCAGACCGACTCTTTGTTCCTTGTCTTGGACCTTGAATTCCAGAGTGTCTGGTAGTTGACAGGGAAAGAGGCACCACGCTACAGTCCAGGATGTGCCACCTGCTTCTAGAGGAGTTGTAGGAAACTTAATGACTCCTTATTTTGTTTCCCAGCAATGAGATGTGTTACGAGGGGAATCTGATATTAGAGTAGTATTTATTTCATAGAATGGTTTGAGTTGGAAGGGACCTTAAAGATCATCTAGTTCCAACCCCCTGCCATGGGCAGGGAATCCTCCCACCAGACCAGGTTGCTCAAAGCCCCATCTCTTTGTCTGTTCAGTGTGGGTATGAGCCTGTTGAAAAAGACTTCATCTTATGGCATCCTTAGTACTTTCAGTGTGCATGTAAAGCGTATGCTTCCATAGGAACAGTTTGGATCACCAATTTATTAAAGGCTGAAAATAATACCTTTGGACATCTTTTTCCAGGGTACTTGAAAGTTGCTTGTGGATGGAACCTTCTGGCAAGAAAGACCTTCCAGTTGCTGCTGCATTTAATAGACTTCTGAGGAGTGTTTTCCTGATGAACTCTAGAGTTCTGATTCATCTTCACCACTTCTGAACAAAACTTTGGGTAAAAATTTTCAGAAGTGCTTCAGTAGCTTCTTTGCTCTAAAGTTCTGCCTTTTTTTCACCATCTGTTCCTTAACTAATAACTAGGAAACTTTTCATTCTCTTCTTGTGAAATATGCATTATCTTTGCACATTCTGAATGTCAAACAAATTTAAAGACCAGCCCACCTCAGTCTGCTTCAGCGGTGTTCGAGTCAAATATCCCCCACATAAGCAAGTACAAATAAAAAAAGTGCTCTGGTTCCTGCAGTTGGGACCTGCAGAGGGCACCAAATGAAGGGCTGTGTACTTTATTACCTATAAATGTAATATAAAATGTGTGTATACACGTGTATACACAGAGTCTGCTATAAATCCTACAAATGTATCCAGGTTCATAATGTGTCTGAACTGGTGGAATAGATGTTTTTTAAAAGGAAGGGCTATGGTTTTAGTAGAAACTTGATGACTTGAATCTAGCTGGTCCAGGCCTCCCTCCAGCTCTTCTCTCTGTGGTCAGGGTTTTCTTCCATCAGTCACAGCTTTTGAGTTCTTGGATCCAAGCAAGAAAGAGCTCCTGTAGACTCTGAAGACGGGACCTAATTCTCCATTGTGTGCTAATTGCTGCCTGAGCTTGTCTAGTTTGATGGATCTGAGTCACAGGATCTTAATTTTGAGGTAAGAACCTGAGCTGGTAGCTGTTTGGAGGAATTGCTAAAATAGCATTTGTGGTGCCTAGGTAGCAAGGAGCCGCACAGCGACGCGCGTTGGTTTGCTCCCAGCTGCTCCTGCTGCCGTTGTGCACATACAGCTGCAGGACGCCCTGGGGAGAAGACTCTCTTTTCCTAAATAAATTGGCTATAGAGTTAATTTTATGTAAATGATCAAAAAGAGGCTACTGTACCTAAATCTGAAATGGAATCTGTGCGTTGGTATCGATCCGTAAGGATGGGGAGAGCAGCCTCTGGCCAGCAGCGAGGGGTGTTGTGCAGCCACCAGAGCGGGGCTGAAATGAAGTGAAGTCTCATTTTGTTTCAACAGCAACGTAGTTAAATCAGCTGGTAAAAAGCTTTCCTGAAGGCAAGCTTAAATTGTAATGGAAAATCTTTACTGAACTCTTAGTCAGGGTTTCATGGTCTTTTAAAATTACCAAAATAAGTATGTGGTTAGATAATCTATTTTAGCTTCGGGCTAAGAACTTTATAAAAAAATTACTGTCAGGTTCTCTTGCTGGATTAATGTAAACTGCTTTGTTTGCAGGGTTTATTGTCATCCCAAACCCAGGCCAATTCTCCAAGTGGAACTGTAGTATAGCCATCACACTACTGCTAAGCAAACCTCTGAACGCAGGACAAGAAGTAATGACAGTGGAACCAGGAGCTGTTCTTCAGGCAAAGAGCATCACAAATGCTAATGTGGCAGAGTGTGAACACGGAGTTATGGGAATCACGTAGGCATTGGACAAAGGAATCATGGCTTGAGTTCTTATTACAGCTAATACTGCTAGGCTGCTCACCCAAGGAAGAGTTGTCATTTCAAAAAAGAATAATTTTAAAAAAAAAAAAAAAGCTTCCTTTGGTGCTGCAGGGAAAAAAAAATAGTAACATTTTTGGTTTTCTTTATACTTTTCAAGTCCAGTGTAATTTAATCTCTCTATATAAATATATAAATAAAAGAGATATATATATATATATAGTGTAAAATAAAGTATGTTTCTTAAATTCAAGTAAGTTCAATGGTTAAACTAGTACTTCACCATTGTTTATTTTGCACTGATTTTTTTAACCAGAGATGGCTAGAAGACAGCCTGGAATGCACTCATGGAAAATGAAAGTCATTACTTTCTGGCTTCAAAATGTTATTCAGGAAGATGGATGCTGCAATCATAGATTTTTAAAACAAAATTGTTTTTGCACTTAAATAGTTTAATGCTAATAGAGAATTACTTTAAAAAAATTGGTGTCCAGGCACCAGAAAAACTATGTTGTGGAGAAAAGATCCTTTGTATCTATTAAACATTTATTTTAATATTGTTGTTTCCAACGGCAATCGGCTCTGTATTATATGTATAAATAATGTAATTCAGTGGTGGGGAAGGGGAGTGATGGATCATTACACTAGAAAGTCTCATTCATTTAAGAAATTGATATTTCTAATTCAGAAAATACATATTAAACTATCTTGAATATGCATTTTTGTTTACTTTCTGTTCAAATTCAATCACTTTTGATGTATTCAATCCTTTGTTGAATTAAATGTTTGGTACAGAAATATCATCTGAACTTTGTAGAACAAATTCCTTTCAAAAATATCTCATCCAGAACATTGCTTCATGTTTAATAGAGCTGAATTTCAATTAGGAAAGTGAAATAACATTGTTCTATTCTGGTTCTTAATGATTTATCTCAAAATACATCATACAGTGGAAATCTCACAGACAGACAATTTTGGGGGGGCAAGGATTTTGTAATCCCATCGCCCCGTTCTTTGTCTTGGGAGCTGTGAAGGGAAAGGCCCAGCCGTAGCAGATGTACCTGCTCTCTGCCTTGGCAACCTAAAATTAGGTCAACATATTGGAGTGGCTACATTTCTGAGACAATTTTTTTGTCTTAAATCAGGCATCTCATTTATAATTCAACACCCTTCAACTGCTGTGTGTTATGGAGATAGACATACCCATGTATCTGTACAGTTTAATGCTGCTTGTCTGAGAACACGTTATTTTTAATCAGTCAGCAACACAATACTTAAATTGTTCTCAGTAGCTCTTGTAAAACTTAAAACACCCCCCCCAAGAGATGTTGCTCCACCACGAGCCCCAGAATGACAGAAGACAGAAGTAATCACCATATTTTTCCCTTTGTCCCACGTAGTGATACTCAGAGTCAGGCTGTTGCTGACCCTTGGAGCCAGGCACCAGGAGGGCACCAGCCTCGAATGGGCAACTTGCCTGGGTGTGCCCAGGCTGTCTGGGAGGGAGGGCACAGGGTAATGCCCTGCCTGCTCTCCAGCAGGAAAGCTGAGTAGAATGTTTTAAACTGCAAGTAAACTTGAGGCGTTTTTCAGGCGTGAGAAGTTTCATTTCATTCAAGAAAAAAATGAATGAAAATTTGGGGAGAAACAACCGCAGCGGGTTCTTGGAACTAAGTCTTATTCTTGTAATGCAGCCAGCGTGTAGGAAACTGCCAGATACGTTTATAAGCTGGCATTTAGCTTGTCTATTAAAGATGGAGTTGTATTTTACAATTCTTATCGACTGACGTTCTTCTAAAATATAAGGAATGGGGGAAAATACTGAAACTGAGCAGGATTATTGTTCAGAAGTTCTGTTTTATTAACATTGGGGGTTTAACTGTTAAAACACAGGTAAAGCTCAGCACTGAAACTAGTGTAGTTATCTCCCTCTAGACTTAAGTGCTTCAGTCAGTCTGAGTCAAAATGAAACAGCTGAGAAAATATGTAATAACTTTAAAAGACTTTTTTCCTTCAGCTGGAAAAATACAAAAACCAGTACTGAGAGGACTGGGGTAATGGTAGCAGCTGCTTGCAGGTGCCTTTGCAGAGTACATCCCTGCTACAAATTGTGGCCAAGGAGTGTACATGGTTTTTCTTTTGTCAGCCTCCTCTGATTAGGCAATCATCTAGAAGCTTGAACTGCCCATCCTACCCACATGGAAAAAAAATATTTTAGGAAGAAAAGGGATACTAATAACTTACCTGGAAAGAACAATAGAGTTAAAAAACAAAATAATTTTAAAATGAGTGGAACACAGATCATCTCAGTATAGAATTTTAGCTGGAAGAATGAGGGTAGGAACAATACTTGCCAGTTTGTAGTTTAACGATGAGTGTATTTTAGCAATAAATCAGGTGGGAAAAGTCAAGTTTGCCTACTAATCCAACAGCCAGGGAAGGGTGAGTTGTCTCTAGAAGGAAAACAGCAAAGAACTTGTTATGAAATAAACATCTGTGAAGCACCGGATGTGCCAAACTGTGTAAGATCCACCTGAAAGCCTAAAATAAAGGGAGAAAACATTCCAACAGAAGACATTGACTTGAAATCCCCAATTTTCATAGCAGAAATGACCTGCTGAATGTGAAATTGCCTTTTTCATTGTAACAGCCGGACAACTCCAGGTACAGAGTAGGCGAGAGAGAATCCCTGGTAACATACAAGCTATTAGTCTGATAGCTTTTTATCTCCAACTTAAAACTCACCAAAAATTCTGACTCCATCTTTTTCAAAAAAACAACCACTTTCCTGCTTCATGAATAAAGTAATTACCTATGGGATATTAATTATAGAAGCAAACAGTTGCAATGACAATTTTGAAAACAGGGAAGTAACTTGTGCACACAGGATCTGAGGGAAATTATTTTTTTTTTTTTGCTTAGGTAAATTGTCGAATGGAAATATCTAAAGTTCAGCATCTGTGCTATGAGGTTTCCAGAAAATGATTACATGAAGCTACCAATAAAATTAACATTTTCCATCAGGAACATACTCTTGAAAATATGACCCTTGAGCTTGGCAAAAGAGCTCTGGGTCTGCACAATCATTCAAATGTGGGTAGGAGGAGTTGTCTTTTTTCTTATTTCTTAATCCTAGAAGAAATTAATAACTGTGTAGAGCCTGATCCCTCAGATACAATAAGTTGCCTATTTTTAGACCCTCATTTTAACTCCCAATATATTAACACTCAGCAACTCACCATCTTCCTCTCTGGAAAAAACCCTGGATGAGCTGATGGCACCTTTTGCTTAGAGCCCCAAAGGTAAGGAGGTGGAGGTTACCATTACACTGTGTTGCCTATAGACTGCACCCTTATTCCACTTCAATACCAAGAAATGATTCCCACAGAATTCACCATGAACACTTAGCCTGTTGACACTTTCATATTTTAAAAAAATCTGCTAGTAAATGTCATGTTGATCCTCAGTACAGTATGTGAAATTAATACCTTCTTCAAAACGTGAAGAACTTAAGGTCGACGGGTACTTTTAAGCAGTAAATTTCAAAAGGATTCATAAAGAACTAGAGTCTCGTGAGCTTATCCACACTGAAAACTACAATGTGGAATTTGGGCATGCTTGAAGGTATCCAGGAGCTGAAATGGTAGAACAAGGAATAGGATCTAATGCAGTCACAGCAGAATCCTACCAGCGTTGAGACACCAATTCTTAAAAAAACAATCAACCAACTAAAAAAAGCCAACTACTGGGAAAACCTCTAAATAGTGAGAAAAATCATTATTTTCACAAATGCATAGCCTAATAAAATCTCAGAACTAACTTTATTCCACATGACTAATGCTTTTATAAAATCCTTGTTTAGAGCATCAATCTCAAATTGATGCTTGAAGGGTCAAGGTTAGTAGCTTTACCATGAGCTGCTGCCCCGTGCGCTGCTGCTGTTTTGGGCTGCAGTCCCTTCTAATACAACGTGTCCCTCACCTGCTTCCTCTCACCAACCATGGCTTGGTTTT